>NNCF01136505.1:73309-102049 GCA_002313205.1 Laupala kohalensis
TTTATTAACAACATCCGTTTCATTTCCGAGACTGCGAAAAAAATTTATGACGAAAAATATTAATGAAAGTGAAGTAGAATGTAAAAAAACTGAAGCAAAAAAAAAAAGAACATTGTACACAAGAAAAATAAGGAACTTACGAAGTAAATATAAACACCCCACAGGCAAAGGAAAAGAGTTAAAAAATTACAAGGAACGTAACAGCGAGGCCAAAACAGCACATTCCCACATTTGAAAAGAGGATTAAAATCCTTCAGATAGAAGAGTCAGCAAATCTCATGAAAATTAAGAAAACCGACGAAAGATAAAATTGAAATGAAACGACTAAATAGTGAAGTTCTACGCATTAGAAAAATGGAAATAAATTTATCAGCCAAAGAGACGCCGACACAACCAAATTCAAAACTAAAATGAAACCGCATCAGAAGAGCAAAGCCAAATTACGCACGCAAATGCGAGTGCGTTCGAAGTCAATGCGGATATCGGTGAAAAGGACTCGGAAAATGACGGGGAGTCCCCTCATCTAGGAGGAGAATGCTGCACTATGGTCTACTGTCCGTTTTTTTGTTATAATAATAATAATATTAATAATAATAATAATAATTTATTGTCAAAAAACTGTGCAACTACATATGACCACTGGAGGACAATCAAAAAATTTAACCTCCGGAAGCAAGCCAGGGACCATTCCATCAATTCCGATCAAGGGCCCTAAGGCAGAGGCGGATTCAAAAAAATTCAGCATAAGTTCCTAGATAAGATAAAAAGTTGGCTGCGAGTTATAATACTAATATAATGTTAATATGTTGGTAATTTTACGCAAAAAAATTACATGTACAAGTTATTATCGAACTATAGATTATTCTGAGTATAGTGTTTAAAAATCATAAGAATTGAAATAACTCTAAATTCACGATTTATTGTTACAATAAACACGCCCCTAGACAAAGCCTAGAGAACCTGTATAAGAAATCCGCCTCTACCCGAAGGAAAAACGGAGAAAAGCCCGGGCCAGGATGGGGCTACAGAATTAATGTACACAACCGTGCCAAAGTTGAGTACACATAAAACTAAATTAATATGAGCCATACGACAACACGATCATGCAAGAAAATATTTTTTGAAATTGTTATAAGTTATTTAAAAAGTACTACAGCAATGGCGTGATAAAGTACAAGACGAATTTAACTTTTATTAAAATCAATAAATTATTTTACATTGTAGATGCACTGGTGTAGGAGGTAGTTTTTAACCGCGGATTTGAAGATATTCAATTTTATAATATCTTTTATATTCTTGGGCAGGGAATTAATTATATAGAACGATTTCCGACTTCTAATAGACTCCTGACCTCTAATAGCTGTGAACAGCACAACAAAAATTGCAGAAAAACACATTTATCACCATTGTATTTGTAATTTTGTTATGCATAAACATAAGTGAAAAATTTGTTTAAAAAAATGAATTTACTTTGGCAACAACGCGCGGGACCGTAACGCACCGCAGGACGATTGTTTAAAACATGGCATTACTTATCACTTGATGGAGGCCAAGTAAATAGTTTTAAAAGTTTTAATTCGATTGTAATGGGTTCGGGGCATTGTTCTGGGCGCAACAGTAAAAAAAAAAATTCTTTAATAATGTATCTCGTCTCTTTTAGCAGTTTTCGAAAGAAAAAAAACTCATTGTATTTTGTATGTAGATGCTTGAAATTAATACATGTTGCCACAAACACAACCTTAATCATTGGCTGAATAAGAATTATTTTTGTCACTCTTAGTTTCTGTTATAAAAAATAATAAAGTCGACGTACCGGCAAAAGAGCGTAAGAATATCACGGTTTTTGAAACATTTCAGGTTCATTAAAAAACAATTTTTTTCACTTGAGTGTATAGAAAACCAAATTTCAAATTCAATGATTTTAACTGTGTTTTTCTGCGATTTTTGTGGTACCCTCAACAACTATTAGAATTTAGGGGTCCGACAGTAGGAGAGGAGCGCTGCGCATGGTCTAGAAATGATCAAGAGCGACCAAAAATGGTTATTCCTTGAAACCCAATACTGTGCTTATTCTACAAAAGACAGAAGATTAATTATAGGAAACAAAACCATGGACTACGTGAAGATATGACGTTTAAAAATATCAATATATATAGAAGCTAATTTCTATTCTTCCACAGATAATCGGTTTCTATCTGTAAATCACAGAATTAAAAAATATATTTATACATACTAAGTTAATACTCCATTACAATGATTAAAAATGTTTACTTTTCTCTCGTTTTTGTATTAAAGCAAAAAATAGATAATAATGGGTAAACCTTCTTAACATTTTGTTAACACACGGAGGTTTCTGAGTCTAATATTACGAACACATAGTCTACTTAAAAAATAAACAAAATTGAAGATAGTGGATGCATGAGAGTTGTGCCAAAATGGTATATATTTTCAATTCACACTCAATCTCATGTAAATCTTATTTTATTTTAATAAATATATATTTTTTCATAGTATTAGCAATAAATTTAACACTGAAACTTACAAGAATCCACATTTTAGAAACAAAATGTTAACAATCTACGCAATATTATTATATTATTAATAATCTACTAAAAATGTGTTATTCGTCCATAAAAGGTCGTAAGTCTTAAATTGTTTATTTAATTAAATTATATAATGGACGTTAATTGTAGTAGAAAATGTTGCAATAGTAACTCAGTAGGTTTACCTTAAAAAAGAGTCCCGGTTAAAATACTAATAGACACCGATGTTCCGTTGGAAAATAGAAATTAGTTTCTAAATATTGTTAGTTTTTTTCTCGAAACGTTATATCTTAACGTAATGCAAGAATATTTGTCACATAACTAATCCTCGATCTTTATAAAAGAATCACAGTATTGAGTTTCAGACGATAAAAGGGGATAATTTTTGGCCGCTGTTGACCGTTTCTGGACCATAGTGCACGGCGCCGCGCCGGTGCGAACGACAAGATGTCGCCCCCGGGACGGACCGAACGCACCAAGGGATCCCCGCGGGGAGCTGCGGAAGAGACTGGGCACAACTCGGCCAAAGTGGGGCTTAAACGAGTCCTCGCCCCGCGGGGCAGCCAACTTTTACGGGGCCGGTCCCTAATTAGAAGTTGCAAGGGCCTGACCCGGGCGGATCGGAAGGCAGGTCGGAGGGAGGGAGAGGAGTCTGCCGGCCAGAAAGTATTTTAAAGTGCGCTCGAAAGCAGGTGGAAGTATAAGCCGGCTAAATAAATATTCATTATGATGCGGCACACCGTCTTGGGAAAAACGGACGAATGGCGACCGAAGTAGAGGGGCTTTCGTTCGTTCGTCTGTCCGTGTGAGCTCAAAGGAGATGAGATGGATGCGGACGACTAAAGGACCCGTAAGGGAGATTTCGGATGGTCGTTGAAAGGCAGGAGACTTAGTACCACACGGTGCCTCCAAAGTTTACTTTATTTTATTTGACTTACCGAAGAATCAAGAACGAAAAGCTACTTTACAGAAAGTATTTTATACCGGTCTCCCTGCATCTACAAAAATGCCTCGTGTTGACCGGGATGTTTTTTAGACAAATCTACTATTACTCGGGAAATAATAAAATCGATATCTATATCGTAAGAAATAAATACTTTTACTTTCTGGTTTCCAAAAACATGTGTATGTACAACATCCAAATTTTACAAATTCATAATAATGAAAATTTAATACAAAACTTGAGTCTACCGTCTTTACCATCTTGCGCGAGCCGCGTCGGTGGAATGTTCGCATCGGAGGCATGACGTGACAGCACCATCTCATTTCAATTCTTGTAAAATCTGAAGTCTTCGTCGAAATTTTACGACTTAAAGACGCTTTTTACCTTTGTCAAATACACAAAACAAATAACCCATTACATTTTATTATGTTTATTTTTTTTTTGTTACAGTATTCTCTTAAATTGAAGCATTTTAATACTTTCTTTTATCACTTCTACCGATAATTTAGTTTAATTTTTGTGGATAGACATGTTGTCACGGTCTTTTGTTGTAGAACTCTTTGAGGCGAACAATAGTGCCATTCATAGTTGTCGTCTATCTCTAGCCGTTTAGGCAGCGTAAGTAAATACAACTCTTTTTTCCTCGTTTCATGGACATTTATTCTCAGAACACATTTCTATCTTTCTGGCCAGATATTTCTAAAATGTAAGTTAGTCTATGATCATCCTGGACATCCGAATTATCTCGTTGCCAAATTTCACCATGATTGGTCCTTTGCTTTAGTCGTGATCACGTAGGAGACTCACTCATTTTCGCGTTACGAATGTATACGAATGTTAGTAGGGATAAATCAACGACTGGATTGTGCGACTGCACATTTTTCAGACAATAAATATACTCTGAAATTACAACGAATTCTGTGAGTTTTGAACCATCATTCTCTCGTGGCTCTAAATACTGTAACGATTCAATAACACGAAATAACTCACATACAATTCTTGAATATTTTTTTTTACAATTAGTTGTAATTATTTGCGCAACCAAAATTTCAGTAACCATTTTTCCCCATTCCGGTCTGGGTAGAGACGGTCGAACATTTATAAATGACCGATCCGTAACAGACTTTAATTCTTATAAGTATTTTCTCGAAGGGTAGAAAGTTGTCAAGGAGAGATGTTGGGTAGTCGGTAAGTGCAATGTATTATTCTAACACTCGTGGAGATTAGGTGAGGGAAATCTTGCATAAAATCCTGACGAAGTATAGCAGGGAATTTAAAGCACCCCAACACATTCAGTTGGAAGCGAATGAATTCAGTGACAAAACATTTCAGATTAGACTCATTAATAGTATCTGTAAATAGCAAAATTAATATCGATATAGCTCTTTTATTTTTTTATTTTTTTTCAATTATAGCTCGAATTTATTGGAAAGAGTAGTTTATAAAATAACTCAGAAGCTCAAATGGTTGCTAAGGAAATGGTTCATCCAAATAAATACGCACGATAAAAATGGAAGCCAAGAAGAGTGACAAATCACCGGCACTCGCGTTTTGAAGCTCTGTGTATTCGACGGTGCCATCACTCTTGAAGCAGAGAGTCTCGAAGCAAATGCAAGGGAGAGAAAGTCGAGGGAGAGAAAGCACATGACGGAGATCTCGAGGGAGTAGAACGCACCAAACGTACAAGACGCTTTGACGGTCCAAGATGGCCGAACTCACGTTTCTTTGCTTCAAGACATTTAACTACAGAAAAAAAAAATTATTAACGGAAACACAGTTTTCATTAGTTTATTGTATTTTAGACGCAGTAAATTACTTTGTTGCCCTCAACGTAGTCATAGACAGTTTGTAGCAGCTCTCCTGACGATAAATTATTTCTTTCTTTGTTTATTTATGGAGAGTCTAATTGTATTGATGTTGGTATTACGATTATGCTCAGTGTTACCAACACTTTTACTTCAACATCGTCCATGAGAGTAATAATATTTGTAACTCGCGTTATGTCGGCAGGAGATTTGAATTTCTGAAAACTTAAATCTATCTCGAATATCGGCCATGAATTCAATGCACTTGCTCTTGTGGCGTTATTCTGTTCCTTCTGCNCTTGTGTCTTAGTTTGTCGTGATATCAACTTGTATTTCTTTACAGCAAATAGACTTCTATAAACATTTATAATATAAATTGGTTATTGAGATTGGGTCGAGAGAAAATAAGAAAAAATAACGCTACTCCATACTACCGACGTTTTGAAAATTTATATTTTCTTCTTCAGGGCACAACAAGGTCTAGAATTAGCCGATATTCTAATTTTCTAGCAATAAGTTAAACACTGAATTATAAATTTAAAAAAACACACACAAAAAACAAAACATTCCTGTATAAATTCGGAATACAACAACACACTCATCAATCACAAATCTTTCTCGCATACCATAACATACATAACATCCCATCTGCATACATACTGTCTCGCACTCATCGCCAAACCAACTAAGCACCCCTAAATTTTCGAAACGTCGACCGTATGGAGTAATGTTATTTTTTCTCGACCCTATCTCGATAACCAGTTTATATTATAAAATTTGGGGTCAACAATGTGGAGTGTACAGATAAACATTTATTTGGATATATCTGGGATTCGTAGAAGTTATCAATTCGTATTGGGCAGCCATATTGGCAAAGTTACATGACTTCGAGTATACAACATACATCGAGCATCTCAAAAAAAAAAAAAGTGAGGGGGGGTGAGGCTCGAGGAAAATGGGGGGAGTGGGGGGATGGGAAAAAGTTGGGAAGAGAACCAAACAACACGCAAGTCTCGAGAGACAAACCAGTAGCACTTGTCCCCAAAGGAACGGGTTGCTTCCTGAGTTACTTTCCAGCTACTCTCTCCCCCCCCCCCGGAGGGAGGTTGAATAATACAGCTCCGATAGGGAAGAGGAGATATTAAGTAAAGTACCGGAGTGTCGCCCTCGGAGAAACGGCGCCTCTCGTTGACGATGACAGATGTCGGTGCGGTCGTGTCACGAGGAGAGCGATTAGCTGATTACGCGTATAAGCGACAAATTTTTATCAGGCTAATGTGTTGCAATTTGAATAACGAAATAATCCTCCTTATATAACTTCCCTTCCCTTTAGCACATAGGACCAAAATTGTTTAATCAGTTGCCTTAAAAAGTGAAAACCTGCAACAAACTGAAACAATATAGTAATATACATATTTCTTCCGTGTACCTTACGCGCGGAAAATATATGTGATAACTTTCGGTGAAGTGAAACCAGCGACCAGCCGGGACTCGAACCCGGGTCTCTAGCTTTGATCGCAAGGGTGTTAACCGCCACACCACCGGTTCGCCTTCCACAACTGTACACCATTTCCACCCAGATCCAGAGTTATCACAATATAGTAATACGCTAAAGTCTTGGCTATTAAGGACATCTGATATTAGCTACTTAAGCAAGGTAATAAGTTAAATATATCAATGAATTACAAATAATCATTTAAAATAAATTTTTCTATCATGAACACTTATTATACATTATTTTGACTTGAATCATCTCTTTATAGCATCAGCGAATGAAAGCACGCTTATATCTGTATTCAATTTATATAGAAAAGTTGTAAAAGTAAGATTTTGTTTGTTTGTTTTTCTCAGAATTAATGTTATTCTTAGTTATTCCTAAATAAATAAATTAATTTAAATGTGTCGTGTAGTTACTCTTTATCGGTGTATTATTCAAGAAATTATGGTATTGTTAATTAGTCTAATAGAATGAAGTAAATTTCCATGCAGACGCCACAGATAGCGACATATTGACTGCAAAGAAATTTACTGGTGAGAGGGACTCATTATTTTTTAGTTGCCAGACAATTATATTTTATTCGTGTAACTGACCTACAACTGGATATTGATCAGTATTCCTACAAGTTTAAACTGCATCTTCTTTTGTAAATGTGATGATGGAAATAAAATTATTATTATTACTTTCTCTTCAGAAAATTTTCGTAAAATAACTTTAAATCTGTATTGAGATAGAATAAAAATGTATGAAATCCTCTCAGTCAATTGGAGATGAGTTAAGAAGTGTACAAGTATCATCGTCTTGGGTTCGATTTCGGAATAAGTTGAAGATGTTTGTTTCACGGTATTATTTATCAGCTATTGATAGTATTTTATCTTACTTTTCCTCAAAATTACGAATTATTTATTTGCCTTTCGGGATCGGACAATCTTGCATGGCTGAGCGGTCTTTTTTCCGGCTAGCAGTCACATTTTCAGCCTTTCCCATCCCAGGCCATTCTTCGCAACTAGAAAAATTCTTTAATAATAATAATAATAATAATAATAATAATAATATATTAATCTGCAAGTGAGCAATGTTCCGTGGCAGTCAGAAAATATGACAATGAAAGCATACATAATACAACAAAAAAGATGTTAAATCATCGCCAAAACAACTATAAAATACACACATGCACAAACGGTGGTTAGAAAATTAGTACACAAGGTAACAACGAGAAAGAAATTAATTATCTAAATGTGGCCCATAAGTTTGTATATTCACATACGTACAGAAACACATTTTCACTTACAAACAGATACAGACACACACTCATACGTACAAGCACGCTTCAATATACACACATATACCATTACTCCTCCTATAACCTTATTGTAAAAATAATTGCTATAATATAATTAAAAGAACTTAATAACTATTAAAAATAAAATCAAAACAGAATTGCTGTGAACAGTCACGCATACTTCACATCACAACACTACACTACACTGCAATTCTATTCGCTCTGAACATTTTCTATGCCCTTAGACTCCAATCACCTCACTACACTGCACTTCACATGTGCACCTATCTCGCAGAAGCAAGAAGAAGATTGCGGAAATATTTTACTGTTTTGGTAAGTTCGTAAAGGTTGTTTCAGGTAAGTTATTAAAACTTTTTATTTCAATGTGAATGAAATATTTGTTAAAAATGTACGTGTTACGAACCATTTATTCTGCTGACAAAACGTAGAGGAAATTCTGTTTCTGTGGTATTATTTCGTTCTCCTACAACAATTAGCCTAGTGCTTCATTATTTCTTTAATTATTTCGTCCTCATTTGACCCTCCTCCCATGAAGTCACGAGTGGAACAGCTTGTGGATGTTTGCTATCGTCTTTCGCTGAGTCAGAAGTATCCAGAAGTTAGTATACTGCTGGAAATCTGGCAGCGCGAATTTACCATTAATCGTAAAATCTGTGATACTCAAAGTGTAACCCACAACACTCCCCAAAGGTGCCCAAGAGTTCGCGGAGGGTAGAGCTCCGCAATTGCTTGACCTCGGCACTAGAAGATGGAGATGTGGTCAGCATCTCGCTCCGACCGGTTTGACCCCAGGANTAAGTCTGGGAGACAGTCTGGATGTTAAGGTGAGATGATAAATACCCACCTCACTGGAGATCGAACTCCGACCATCCAGCAAGCGCTCTACTCGCTGAGCCATGCTGACTCCAAAAATCGGCGATCCAATCTGGGATAAACACAACAAATTCAAGTGCTAACATAAAATGGTTGGAGAGTATTTTCTAATATTTTTCCGACACATCATTCAGTTCAAAAAAGACATGTTTGTAACAGGATTTTGTCGTAACGTAGATTCCCCAATTGGAAAAAGACTCATTGCGCCAAAGCGTAGAGATCGTAAAAAAAAGTACAATTGCTATGCTACGATATATCAGAGAATAATAATTTCAGAAATAGAAAACATCATCATACTAATGGTTTTATTTATATTTTTGGTGTACATCCATACTGACCATCGTAGATTCGTTCGATCATCGTAGTTGCGTATAAAAATAGTTCAACATTTGATCACTGCAGCAGCAGCAGTGAGTCACGTGACTAAAGAAGTTTCTCGTATACAGCATAGATAAGTATTTCAGAAAACTCCTCCGATTTCTAAATAGTTTCATTCTCGGTTTATAATATCATCGAGCTGTAATGGAAAGAAGCGTGAGAAATATCGTAGTTCCTAAATAACTGTAGCGCTGCTGACTGGCGGACGGACGATGTTGAGACGCTAGCGCTGAGAACGGCAGCTGTACAAACGAGCGAGTGACTTCTCCGATAAGCAAAACGACTGCGCAGATGTGCGGCGATGGGCGCGCGGTGACAGGAAGATAAGGAGGCGAGAGAGAGAGATTGAGAAATGGAAGNAGCGCCACGAAGGGCTTCGTGGCCGGGAGGTGACGTCTGCGAAGGGCGCGAGAAAGCTACAGGAGACTGGAAGAGGACGGAAGACGGGGTGTGAGGGGGGCTCGGACAGTTGCATCATACAGGTCACAATATGCCTACGCCACTCCGGTGGCCCAGATGGTAGCGTCCTTGCTCATCACGAAACCATCCCGGGTTCAATTCCCGGCGGGGTCAGAAACAATTTGTAGCTATTCACATGAATGTCCCAGTTCATATAGCTGTGACTACTGAAAAGTGAACCTTCCTCTAACCAATGCAAAAAAAGAAACGAGTATATATACAGGTAGATCTAAGTACATTCTACACCTCGTCCCATTCACGAATTAAAACGAGAGAAGAGACGAAGACGAATCATTTAAAAAACGTTGCAATTCGTTGGAGGAACAGGAGAAAGAGAGAAAAAATTAAAGAATCTTGGAAGGAAGTATTTCAGGAGGCAACCCCTCGTCACGGAGATCACCTAAGCTGTAGCGAGGGGTGGAACCCACCCGGAAAGGGGCTGAAGAGTGTCGACGAAGACGCGCTGAGTGAGATAAGAGGGACACGAGACCGATGCGTCGTTGCCACCCTCCGGTATACACCACGAAGGCGCCGGAATGAAATGGAGAATATACGGACGACCTCACGGAAGGGACGATTGAGTACGTGGGAAGAGAAGAAGGGTGCGGAATAATTGAATAATAAAACAAAAATTGGGAGGTAGTGAGGAAAGATAATGAGCATACACATCACGTATAATTAAGGTCCCACTAGATGCCAGAATCCCTATTGCGTAATGCAAGTAATGTGATAAAAATGTAATTAATTTGACTCGTAAATAAAGTTGTGTGGCAGAAGAAAAAATAAATTAAAGGAGAAGGATCCTCGTTAAAACAACTTCTTAAAGAAATGTCAAGGGCAAATCAGTTTCTGAACAAATAAAATGCGATTGACTTTTTCTCAGTGTCTTTTTACTTTCTCATAGTATATACTCCTCGCAGAAAGTGTTCTAATCGGTAAAAAATGGAAAACCAGATTTTTACGGAAATATCAGTTTTGGCGATCCCTGATTCTGCAAAAGTGTTTTTTGGCACAACGTCCTTCCTTCCGTCTGTGCGTAGCGATTCTGAGTAAATGGAAGAATATGTTTAATTCATGTATCGTATTTACTGCAGAATTTACTTGTTGTTGATGCAAGTGCTCTGTTTTTTACTTTAAAACAAAGGGTACTGTCATACATGAAGGTTGAAGTGCTCTTTCGAATATTTCTAAAAACGGTTTCAACGATTTTGCTTAAATTTTGCGTACGTAAGATACAGTTAGTATGCATTACATTAGCGGTATTTCGCTTCATAGTTTGGTATAGGCGCAGGAAATTATTGTCTATCTGCTACACTTACACATTAGTTTACTTCTTCAAAATGCTTGGATAATAATTAGCACTGTAAACTCACTGCAGATACGAAAATACATCAATTTCTGTCTACAACGAAATTACATACACGTAACATTTTTACGATATTCTTTGTCACTCTACGCAGAAGATAGAGAAACGTACATGAGAAAGTATGTGCAATGGTTTTGCACCACTAGTTCATTCTCGTATCGAAAAATATCTCCGTTAAAAATTGAGACGATAGTTAAAAATTGTGAAAAATTGGTACAGGTAAAAAAGGTGTTTGATATACGAGATGACTTATTTCCAGTGCTCAAAAAAGTATTCATTTTTTATAATTTCCCCTCTTCTTATTTTTTAGACAAAAAACATTCTCTCTCTCAGTGAATTGAGAAATGATCTTTAGAAATAGATATCAAGATAGTAGCCTAATTTACTTCCCAGCACTTCGTAATTTTTCTTTCTTAATCATAATGAGACAGCGAGACCATGTCTCAACGTTTAGTTTCACAACAAATTACACGGACGTAATGAATGTTTAATAAGTATTTTCTGTCATGCAATCGAATCACACTTTTTAGAAAGGAAAGAAGTGAACATGTACGACTTTTCAGGAAACAGAAGAAACTGATTTAAAAAAAAATAAAATTGCTACTTCTTTTAAAATAAAATAACATAATAGATCATGAAAACGTGCTCACAAGTTCCTTCCTTCAATGTTAAATGCGTGTATTCTAAATTAGTTAGATGGGCAATGAAAATAAAAATGGCAAATTTTCACAGTTCCTTTCTAAAAAGGGCGATTCAATTGTATTTTACGTGAATCAAACAAGTGAAAAACAATTAAAAAGGAATATAACATATACTTGACAAAAACTTCAATTAAAAAAAAAAAACGAGTACACCATAGCCATAAGTTGCTTAAATAAAGTGTGTGAAAATTGCCTAAGTTCTAAAATGCCGTCCTCAACGGATTCGAGAAGTGTCTCTCACACCAGAAAGTAAAATTGGACAGAAGCACTGAGGAAACTTGAAGAAGATTGTTTAAGAGAACTACAAGAACTTATACAAATATACGTCTATGATAAAATACGGAGTAATGAATTTCTTTAAGTCTGTCGTAAAAGTGTTCATTCCTAGAAACCTGAGAGAGGTGGTGCGTGTTCATCCTTCAAGTCGTAAAAAAACTAACACAGTTCTTCCGGACCATAAAAAGAAGTCAAACGAAAAAAAGAAAGAAAAAAAAAGAAAAAAAAACTAGACGAAGCCGAGTAAAAGTAACGCATGAAGATTACGGTGGAAAACGAGGAAAGGAGGTGACAAGAAACAACGCTGACACAGGTATGAGGACTAAATGAAGAGCGAAAGTACTAGATTAACACAATTACCGAATAAGTATCAAGCGGAGGATTAAACGAAGCGACGCGCGGCGTCGGGGTATAATGACGGAGGCAAAAGAAGGCAGTAGCAGCGTCGAAAGGGGCGGGTGGTGGGTAGGGGAAGCGAAAAAAGAGGGGTGCGCACAAAACTCGCCTCTTTCTGGTTGCATAGCTCACGAGATGCGCTCGCAAGGAAGAGACAAAACCCACGCGACGAAGCACGAGCTACGGCCTCAGAATCCACTCCACCTGTTCTTACAATGCCCGGGGGAGTACCCAAGCCCACACATACTTTACTAACGAGCCAGAAGGGTCGATTTGTTTGTTTACTATTTTAAGGAAATATATCCGTGAAAGCGACTAGGTTTAAGTAGTTTAGCTTGAACCATTTCTTTATTCAGTGGCGATCAAATTTTACACCCTTACGGCGCCAAAAAAATTGGAATTATTTGACATTAATTCACTGTGGGCTTATATGGAGAAACTTTCGCTCAGGAAAGAAATGACGTTTACATTTTCGTACGTTACGTAATATTTACAAGAGAAATTCGCCAAAAACTTTGGAAAATACTGTTCTCGCGGAAATATGACTGAAGACTATGTGACCGTCGTCAAAGAAGGAGTCAAACGACAATCTAAAATTATTATGAAGTTTTAAAAATTGCGAAATAATTGTCCTCGTACAACATTAAAAATGAACACTGGGAATGATAAATTAATTAAAACTCCTTTTGTTCAATATTTCCAAGTTTCGTGAACAGATGGTGGCTTGACTTTAGTCAACACGGACACAATACCTTGAGGTAGCTTTACTAGCACAGAAAGAAATAAATCAGAAAAAATCCTCAAATCGGAGTAAATAAACAGTTACATATACCTATTGTGATTTCAACTTGAAAAACATACCTCACCTGCCATCTAAGTGAAATAATTGTAATTATAATAGGGATGGTTTAATACACTGTCTCTATTACATTTTCCCCCAGGGGATTTACATCTAGTAAGTACGTGTTTGGCAAACATCGGGCCCCCAGCTGAGTCTGGCATTACTCCCACTTACTTGTGCAAGGCTTCTTCCTTTCTCTTTCCTGATCTTCCTTGGTCACCTCTTGTTCTTTTCGATCCCGACGCTATTGGGGCTATCAGGGTATCTTTCATTTTCCTCTTTCTTCTTCTTCTTCTCTCTTTTTTTTAATGTGTTAAGTAAAAACTTGAGATATGCTGGGATATGGGTTTTGAGTTGTAATTCAGGAGGGTTTTTAGTGGGTATGGCTGAGTCATTCGGCGAGTCCCACATGCGGGGAGATTCATGTTGGCTCTCCCTAGTGCGTAACTGCATTTTCCCTACCTGTACCAGTTTTTAGGGCTCTAATGACCTTGATGTTGACGAGCCCTAAAGCCCCACCAAAATAAAATCTATTACATTTATTTTTTAAAAAAGGTCAATTTTTAAATAACGAAAATGAAAGAAATTCTCTTTGATTTGTACTAAATTTTCCGTAGTTTTTTACATCACTTTTATCTATAGGTCATCGGATATTTAAGAAAGAGATTTAACTTTTTTCCGAGGCAGATGCAAAATCACAAACCAGTTGCGCTCGGCCGCCATGTTAGTACATGCTCTTCTACATTTCTATACGAACTGATAAATTTCCCTTCAAAAGATGGTCGAAGGAACAGCGCGACGTAATTTCTTGATTAGTAACTTACAATTCATATCAAAAGAACCCAAATGATTACTTTAACAACATATTAACGTTAAATTAAAAATATTTAAATTCGTTCAGCTATGTGATTGATCGATAATTTAATTAACAATATTTCATACAGATGAATTACTTTCATTGCAATTCAGAAATATTCCTCGTAAGGGACTCAGGTACTCGGAGTCTCCCCCCCCCCGCAACTAAGTACTCAGTAATTAAAAAATGAGGGAGAATTGCAGGTAATTTTATAAAAAATTCAATATACGAATAGTCATTTTACCTTTTTCCATTTCTCTGTAAATTGGTGTGTTAGGCAATGAGAAATATTGTCCTCCGTTGATAATTTTTGTACATGAATTTAAACTATTATTTAATTAAGATAAGATTCAAATTTTAAAATACTGCTATTCTTACAAGTAAATCAAAACTAAAATATTCTTCGAAATTCGCTACTTGTAATGATGTAGCAAAAAGGCACATACTATATAACCGTCCTCCATGAAACTTCCAACATGTAACACCAGCTGATTACCAGAAGTTGCCCTGGATTTTTCTTAGACAAATATTCTTTCACAAATAAAAATTCTATCAATATTGTAAGACAAAAATGATTTTACTTACTGGTATTTAAAAACATACGAGAATATCTTAAATTTGCAGTTTCGTGATAATTCAAATTTAATTGAAAACTTAATTGTATACAGTATTTTGAATTCCACCTCAAGGATAAATAATTCTTGGATGAAACCACCCTAGAGCAAGCAATGTTAAGATGTCCGTGAGGGAAACGTCACATATTGTCGTAACACACCACTCCACCTTTAAGAGACATAGGGGAGATGTGTATAANTTCTCTAAAGGTATCGTATTACTGTTTATCTGAAAGGACCCGAAATCTGTAAGAGAATATACTCTCCGAAGATTGTTTTATCTCGCCTTTTATCGGCATTTATCGTCAAAAACCATTTTCTATCATTCTTCTCTCACATTAAAAAAATAAAAGTCAGCCTGTGTTGTTCCTGGTTATGTATACTACCTTCATACCAAATTACATAATGATAGGTTCAATGGTTTAGTTGTGAAAAGGTAGCAAACAGACAGACATACTTTCGCATTTATAATTAGTATATAGTAGATGAAAAAAAAAGGTACTCACAACTTACATTGACTACGTGTAAAAAGTGATTATTTTTAATTGAAAAAAAACAACAAAAAACCGGCAAATTGAAGCGGAGTAGGAACTGAGAAAAAGAAGATGAAAAAGTCATCCATAATTTTAAATTAGGTACAATATTTTCCAATATTTTACGATTTTCTCTGTCCTTTACTTTTGAAATATAAATTTATTATGCCTTTTAGTGGGCACAATACGGCGTATTATCTATTCGTTCGTCAAAAAACGGACGGTATTCAAGTATATCCTGATGGCATCTCTGTTTATTTTGTCCCATTTATCGAAAATTTACGTAGAGTCAAACCCATCCCAAAAGCAGAAGTACTATTAATGCTTCACAATAAGCCTTTCAGACTCTGCGTAAATTCTATTTTGAATGAATAATGAAATGAATCCGAATAATGAACGTGGTACAATTTTACTTCGTTGTATCTCTCGGAGAGTCTTGAACTTTCCCTTTCAATTAATAACTCACAAAATCATTTCACAGTCTACAACAACAAAGGTTTTAAATTTCAATACAGATAATACTACCAACGAGACAATACCACTCTACCTCTCTTCGTTTTTAGCAAGTAGAATAATTATCCATTTCTCTTTTCACCCACGATTTTGCCCTACCTCTTTCTTTCACTCATTCTTTCACTCATTCTTTCTCTCATTTTTAGTGTCTTCGAATCCAACCATATCTCTTTTTTCCACTCTCGAGTTCTCCACCTTCGCAATCTTCCGCATCGCTTGCCTTCTCAACCTCGCGTTTCTCTGTGCGAAACGAGGGAAGACGACAGCTCCGCGCTAGAGACCTTAACTAAGACAGAAGCGTCAAGGGAGGAAACACAATGCGGAATTTCTCACAATCCCTAAAAATACCACACACAGTTTCTCATAGATGGTAACATGATTTTGTCGTGTCTCCTTCGCTTTCATCCTAATCTACCAATAAGAGGCGAGCACCCAGTGACAGCTGACGAGAATTAGTTCGTAATATATATAGCTGTTATGAGAAATCACGTGCAATAATGTTGTGAACACTGCTGATGGTTCTCTTTCGATTAAGGCCACTACTCCGCGTCAGGTGCAGTTCGAAGAAACAGTCGGTTGCGCCTGCGCTCAACGAGGAATAGGAAGGTTTCGGCGAGGAGACTTAGCGTTGCTCCCCCGCCGCGAAACCCCTCCCCGCACACCCCTTCTCCATCCCCTACCAGTCGTCCAGACGCCTTCTCGCTTTCGGATGCTAAAAAAATCAATTGGCGTCGGCCCGAGAACGCATCGCGCAGCGGTTGCGACACTTGGGGGGGGGAGAGGGGAGGGGAGGAAGGGGAAAAAGAGAGAGAAACCCGCTGCCACCAGGAGGCTGCAGACGCCGTAGCCATCCGGGGCAGTAGCACGCTCCACTCCACCGTTGCATCCACCCTCCAACATGGAGGAAGAGGAGGATGAGACGCGCTCAGTTACAACGCCGCTGCTGCCTCCACCCCCGCAAGTCGTAACTCTCACCCCCCCCAACTCCCCATCACCCCAAGGAAGCTAATGTACTGCGGGGTTCGAAAGAGGCGAAAGACGAGCAGGAGGCAGAGGATACCATGGAGGTTAACGAATTGAGATGATAAGATGAGGGTGAGGGAGGCTTCAGAACGACCAAACTAAATGGAGGAAGAGTTTCTCTTAAGGGATGGGGAGATTCGTGGATGTTGTGGGAATGAAGAATATATATATATAATTATATAGTAGAGTTATGAAGTGCTCTAATGACCATGACGAGCCCTAAACACCCAAGAAAAAAAGTAGAATTATTTTTAAGTGGATACTGAAATATGTTTCAAGAAGAAATAAGAAAACGAAGTATTTCACCAAACAATAACGACGACATCCAGGACAAGAAGAACTGGAAAAGTGGCCCATAAAACGAATCAAGAGTTTTACGGCGCATATAATAGTTTAGTACCACTATAATCTTGAAAAGAAATCCTCGAGAATGTGGAAGGTAATCTTCAGAACAATATTCCTAGAGATGCTCCCTATTTCTGTACACGATTGGCTAGACACACGATCTAAGAAACACAGAGAATAGCTAACACGAGGAAAGAAGAAAGATATTAGTTCAAAGAAGGATCCCAAGAAGATGAGAAGTGGCGGGGGATCCACTGAGAGTGTGCGCGCCTTGTTCCCGCCCCATCTCATCTTTCCCCCACCCCTCGGCGCTCCCGCTACGGGAGATAAATGGCTGCGTTGTTTTCGTCAAGCGTAGTATTCATAAGAATGTTGTCAAAGGACCTAATATTGATGTCGGCTTCCGCAATCGATGGGCTTCGTCTGGGATGTTTGGGAAAGAGCACACCGGAACAGGGGTGGGGTGAGAGTCACGAGAGGCGAAATCTATGGGGGCAGGAGCGGAAGATTTAAGGGTGGTTGGGGGAGTGCATACAATGTTGGAACGGGAGAGACAATCGTGGAGGGAAGAGATAATAATGTTGGTGACAAAATGATGAAAAGTGAATGCGCCAGTGTCCCGATTGTTCCGCGAGGAAAAGTGTGTCGTGAGGGATGGGTGATGAGAGAGGAAGCGGGGGCAGGGGGTGGGGGTGAAATTGAAGTACGAGCTGATTGGGTGGAGGCACTGCCGAAAGGGTTCAAAGTGATGAAGAGTCTTATCCAAAGGCGGGAGGACAAAGCTGGCGATGGGATAGGAATGCGGCGTTTGTTAAAGCGTCGGAGTCTTTTCTCCAAAGTTACGAATAGAGGAGGGAGGACGAGTGTGAACCTTACGTTACGAGAGAAAGAGGCCTGGCGCATGGGGCAAAAAGTCGGAGAAATATTTACTGTGATACGGAACGGAGTGTTAGGGAAGTGTTGGGCGGAGGAGTCAGATGAAGCTTTAAAGTTGTAGGGGAGTTTCTACTGGAACGTATCACGATTACGCGAATACTAAAGAGCCCCTATGGTGGCTCAGGTGGTAGCATTCTTGCTCTTCACCAAGCCATCCCGGGTTTAATTCCCGGTGGGACAGAAAAAAATTGTTTTTCATATGAATGTCCCAGTTCATATAGACCTTCCTCTATCTAGCTGCTCCTAGTATCAATAACTAACTATTACTAACCTCTACTACTGACCCCTCCACGTGCGCCAAGTTGTTGGTAAACCCAACTAAGCGGCCCACCTACTAACAATAACCTCTACCACCCAACTCCTACCTCCTATCGCTCCATGTAGATAAGCTTCAATAGCACTAAGCTACATTTCCCATTTACAAATACAAAAATATAACAAAGGTACCAATAACATTTTGACTTCCACAACGTAATGAATTTGAGAAATATTAGAAATGAAGTAAGGAAAATAATTTCAAACTGCAAGAAACGAAGACTTAATTACTTCATATTTCAACCCCCGATAACGTGACATTCTACACACATATGTATGCATGTTTATGTACATAATTCATTAAATAAAGTGTCTCGATTAACCGTGGTTTTCACTTATCCCCCCCCCAATTACCACGGATTATGGAGGTTCTACTGTAATTGGAATAATTGAGAAGTGAGTATGAACCGACAAGGACAAATTGATGTCACCTTGAGAGTGTATGAAGAGAACAAAAACGTCAAAAGAAGACGAGGCAAAGAAAATATAGAGAGGAAATCTTATTCAGGGCGGAGTCTGAAGCAGAAAATTCGACGACAAAAAGTAGGAAAACGGAAGCAAGAAATATGAATAAATAAATTCGTATGAGAAGAGAAAAAAAAATTATTTAAAAAATGAAAAAAAGAATAAAACAATCGAGACAGAACTAGTTTGAAGACGAGAAGGGCAGCGATGTGCGTCGATATGGCGGAGGGCGGAAGGTCGCAGGGTCTCGAGTCAGAATGGAGACACACCCGTCCGGGTCACACGCTCACACTCTCGGTTCCTCGCACACCCCAACGTTCCAACTGCCAACCGGAAAACAGACCAATCACGTAAAAATGGACTCTCGGAGCAAGCGTCGTCTCATAAACATAGTCTCTTTTTCCCTCGATACCATTCGGTACGGGAGTCACAGCCAAACCAAACAAAGAGGAAGATTCTCTCTCCCTCTTTGTCTCGACACCTTCGCGAAAAACCTCGCCGCTCAGCGTCACTTTACACATTTGTTACCCGGTGCCAATATTCCGAAGCCGGGCGAAAAGGAAAATAAAATTGAAATAAAGGGAATGTAGCAGAGAGGTAGCGTCGAGAGGAAAAGTATACGCGTTAAAAAATAAGTTTTTGCCAGAAATCCATACTAATATATAAATGCACAATGCGAAAGCGTATCACGACCAAATCACAGAACCAAATTTACCAAGAAAAAAGTTAACATGTCCAAGATGAACATAAGCTAACTTTTATTTTTTTAATGGATGAAAAGAAAGATAAAAAATGAAGTCGAAGAAATCGGAGGGAAAATCCACCATATTCACTTACGCTGCCTGAACTGTTGAAGATAGGATAACAATTATGAGTAGCAATCTTGTTCGCATCGAAGAGTTCTACAAAAAAGTTCGCGACAACGTAAGTCTATCTACTGAGGTTAATTTAAATTATCGAAAAAATGTTATGAGAAATAGAAGTGTAGAAATACAATTTAAGTGAGGAATTTAAGAAGAAAAAAATTAATCTTCATCAAATTTTATGGGTTCTTTGTTTTGAGCAGTTAACAAAGATGAAAAACATCTTTAAATAGTAAAATTTGGACGAAGGGTGTAGATTTTATAAGCGTTTTAATGCAATGGTGCAACAGCGCTGCCGCAGTTGTATCGTGCATCGGAAGCAAAAAATTCGACCTGCGTCGCTTCCTTCCGGTGAGTGACAGGGTTCGTTGGTCTAACGAGTAAAAACAAAATTCCGGGCAAAGACGGGTAATCAGCTAGTATTTGTAATAAAATTGTTTATTCGGGATTAAAATAAAAATAATTAAGTGTTATTAAAATCGAGGGAACTACAAAGAAGTGGGTTATAAACAACCCCCCCACCCGAAAACATTGAACGAAAAAATACTTACAAAACTAAAATTTACAAGTATATTCATGTAGATGTATCAAATGTGATAAGTAAAAGAAATTAAAATTTTAAATTTTGTAAAAATTAAACAAATTGATCAGAAGTTTAATATGCAAATACTTTGACCAGAAGTAAAATTTAATACAATTAAATAAATTTTAAATCAGATATAAATAGAGAAAACTCAATATGACAGAGTGACAATGAGAGAGAGAGAGAGAAATTCTTTTATGGTTTGTGATATCTTACCGTATATACGTATCATGATTTTCTTATGAAATCTTACGAACATATAGTGTAAAATTAAAAAAATGTTTTTCTACAAATAAAAGTAGTAAATACATGATAGTACGAAGCCTCAAAAGTAGGGTAAAACACAACAACAAAGTTTTTCTGTCGAGATTACTGTTGTGAGGTGTATAATTTTCTGTTATACATTTATATGAATGCCTCCTAAAATTATGTAATAGTAATAATTGCTAACTGAATACTTTATTGTTATTTGCCAGCTTTCTGTCATCGTAACTTAGAAGCAATGATAAAAATTTATATAGTGGTCAATACAGTATCGAAAAACTATTTGTAGGTGCGATTTACTCCATTGAACCAGATTTGCTGTGACGTGAGAGCAACAAAGAGATTGAAGGTTATAATTATATTTACTTACAAAACGCTTCCTATGAAAGTAGTGTTCAGTGGCGGATGTAGACGGTAATCAAGGGGAGCATTTTTATTTAACAATTATGGTTCTACATCACAAATTTTATCAATAATACCACTAAATAAAATGTATCAAATAAATAATCAACAATCTGGTATTATTAATAACAATAAAATAACAATTATTTATTAAATTTATTGATCTTGTATTGTTTAAAACGGAAACAATTATAATTAATAACATTTATTAATCTGGTAACACTTTTACGAAGTATACCATTTATCAACTTCGATTTTATCTCCTAATGGGGGACATACAGATCCGCTACCGGTAGTGTTTATACATAAGGAAAATAAATCATCAAAACAAACTCGTATTTCGATGCGTAAAATGATTCCATTCAATTTCTTTATTCGTTATTGATGACACGGATTGGATAGAACGAATCCTATGTTCCGCTATAACAATGTGCTGAAACGCAGACGAGGTCGTATAACTTTCACGGAGTAGGAGGAGGGGGAGGGGGTTGAATCTGTCGTCATCTGAATGTTGCAATCTTCATGAGATTGGTTTATTGACGGAGAAAGACGTCACCATCGAGTTCGAAACATCAGCAAATTATATATCTCCGCTTGGCACAATCTTGGAAGGTGACAGTTCGGCGATATATTTCAGGAGCTCAAGGATATGGAAATTTTGTTCCATTTCCGTTTTAAGATTTATTCGCGACGTACAATGGAGAGAAAGAACTTCTTGCGATTACAAAAAAACAAAAAACAAAAAAAAACGAGAATTTTGTTTTCGCTTCGTTTCCTGATAACTGCGATCGAGTAAATAAAGCAATAGTAATTTCAATATAGAGAACATTCGGAAGACTAATTTCGGAATCTATACACATTAAAATTAATAACACGGTTAACAATCTGAACGATAATAACACATTTACAACTGAATATGAAAAAGCTCATTGTACTTGTTAAAACACATCAAATGAAATGTTTGGAGGTTGGCAACAGCTTAACCGGTAACTTGTTCACAGCACAGTATGTCTTGAACACTATCGCCAAAATGACAAGAAGTATAACGTGATGCATGAGGCCATTGGAACATACGGCTGATGTTGAATTTTATTATACATCTACAAAGATGTTACCGTTTTAGAATTTGACAAGTGGTAAACACAATTTTTATTACCAAAATATCAACACTTGGTAAGTTCCGTGTTCGCTTATTTTATTTCTCCTTTATATTTTACTTATAATTTGTACTAATGGTTTGTTAGAGGGTTTTTTTTTGCATGCTATTTTGTATGTTGTGGATATATGTGGTAGTTGAGGAAGGAAATAATGAACCTGAAGAGGAGACCTGAATCATCGCCTCGAAACGTCGTTTTTTCTTCTAAACCAATGTGAATCGTATATGTTAAATACCAACAAGTGTTCTATGTGATTCATTTATAGTAAAGGGTGTCCCAAAATTAACGCAAGATTTGAATTTAATTGAAAACACAGTTTTTAGTATTTTGATTGTAATTAACGCTCAATTGATTGTAACGCTCCATTTTTACTAACCTAACCTAACCCTAAACTGTCAGCTGTCGATTTGTTTTTTGTTTTTTGGTTGTCAACACTTCACTACATAAATGGCGGCAAATTTAAATCTTGCGTTCAATTTGGGACACTCTTTACATGTTCACGTACTACGGAATATTAAAGCAATAGTTCTATTAATTCAGTTCTATTAAATTAGAGTTAAGTCCGTGATGAAATTATGAAATTTCTGTATTTTTAGATTCAACCGATTTCTTTCGAAAGCCTTACGAATTTTTCGTGGCAAATTACACATTTATACGCAATCTGTCCTAAATCTTGCTTATAAAATTACATTCACAATGGCATAGAATCAGTAGCAAATATAACTTCACACAATTATTTAAGCCAAAACTTTGATCGAATGGTTCAGTCTTATTAAAATTTAACTTGGATTCATAAAAGAATTTTCCATAAGTTTAAGAGCAACTCTTAATTTTTCTACAACAAACGCAAAAGTTGCAAAAAAAATTTATTGAAAAGACGAAGACAAAAGAGTTTTTGCATTTTAAAATACGAATAATAAAAAACATTGCATAAAAAGTCATTTGTATAAAATGTATTAAATAATTTTCAGAATTATATTTATATGTAAGAACACTTTATTAGACATAAGACACATTACGGAACTTAGTCCTTTCGTTTAATTTAATGTTCCATATTTATATTGATTCTCGTATTTTTCCATCGAATTACAATAAAAATTTAGGAAGTTAATACGAAATATTATATTTATGACAACATATAATTTACATATCTGGGTTACAAAAAACAACCTGCCGAATTTGATGGCGATTAGTTAAGTGATTTCAACTCGACGTCTTTACAAACATACAAGTGCATTTTTATGAATGAAATATTTATGGGGACTGGTTGTAAAACATATTACAATGAATTTGAACAACCGAAAGAAGAAGAAGAAGAAGGAACTTTGTAATTTTTCTTTGCGCATTAACAAAGTGAACGAGGCTGAAAGAATCGGTTCAAAAATTGGTCGGAACGTCCAAACCCTAATGTTGAGTAGATGTATTGCAAATACGAAAAATTGATTATAAATATATTTTCTTTATTTTCATAATTTTCACGTAGAGGTAAATATATTACACCAATTTCAGATGGATAAATTTAAGAATTGAACGTAAACATACATAAAGTCACGTATCATAACCGAAAATAATGCAAATATGGCCTAACACGAATTGCCAACTTCTACAAATTTAAGTAATATCCAATCAAATATTAATAGTAGCCACAAAAGCGAATATTTGCTGTAAAGAAATACAAGTTAATAACACCACAAACTAAGTAAAATTCGTTCCACGCGCTCGATCTAGAAAGAAAAGAACAGCGCCATTGAATTGAATTTTTCGCCGATATTGGCGAGTTAGATTGGAAATAAATAAATACACATTAAAATCAAGATTGGAGTTACGAACTGACTATTACCACGCTGAGGACAATAAACTAATTTACAATGGTTACTTTACAATAAACTAAACTAATAAACACAGAGCTTTTATTTCCCCTGAGTAAAGTAAGATCAATTTGAGTATAGTTCAATATCACTAAGGCCCGATTTCACCAAGTTCGTTTAATGTCTTAAACGAGATTTTCTGTACAGTAAATCGTGATTATCAAAATGTTCAGTGGCACGAGGGAGAACGGCTGTTGCTTCCGGTGTCCGTTGGTGGCGCTAGTGAGCAACATGATGCGTTTTCCTCCCGTCATTTGTCTTCAAATTACCCGTAATGCACTGTAAAACTACTACCAACCTAGAGAATTCTTCCGAAACATTAGTTTTGCTTTGTGAAACGCATAAAATGTAATCGCGACCTAATCACGTTTAAGAAAATCGCGTTTATTCTACATTTGGCGAAATCGGGTCTTAGTGCCATTGAGCAGTTATTGAGACGGAAAAGAAAACTTACCGGAGAGCTCCATATGCTTTTTGGCGCGACCGAGGCTGTTGTCGGCGACGCAAGAGTAGTTGCCGAAGTCCGCACCTTGGACGTCCCGCACCGTGAGGGAGTGGCGACTGCCGCGGTTCTCCACGAGGCGACGCGGAGACTGTTCCACCACGAGCTCATCCTTGTACCACATCAACTGCACACAGACACCAGTTCAACTTAGTTCAACACACACGAATGCGTCACGCTTCTCCTGGAAATACAATAGAAATATGTATAAACCCACACAGCGGTGGTCTAGTGGTAGTGTCTTCGCTTCTACGATCCCGCTGAAGGTTCAAAAACCCTGCTCGGCCACACTTGGTGAGGTTTACAGCTCAAGTATCCGTATATGTCGGTTCGGTACCATAAGTTTCCTGGCAAACCTGGCAAGTTTCCTGGTTACATCTCTCCTTCCCACTTCCCTTATACAAGTCCAACCAGACCTCAAGGACTGAACCTCGCCAAAAACCTCCCCAAATTCGATTGGTTCTGTAAAGTTCCGTGAAACATTATGGAAACAGATACACAACATCAGAAATAAATATTACTAGTATATGCTTCAGAGCAAGATTCTTTCGGTGAACACGTTTCAAAATGATATTACGATAAAAGTGTAATAAAAAGTTAAAAATGTGTTGGAACAATTTTTACTAAATGATGATACAAATAATTTTAATACAAAAATTATGTTAAATAATTAGAGATTCCTTATTTCGGACAGCGATGGTCTAGTGGTAGCGTCTTCTCTTCCACGATCCCGCTGAGCGGTAGAGCATGGGTTCAAACCCTGCTCGGCCGAACTAGGTAGGTTTTCCGCTGGGGTTTTCCTCACCTACTCCAGAAAAATATCGCTACAGCACCAAAAGTTCCCAAGCAACCCAACATCTCTCCTTCCCAATTCCCTTACCTTAACTTTCCCTAAGTTCAACGGTTACGTGGAAGAGCAGGTTTTATGGCTTGAACCGTGCCATAAGACACAAAATACACAAATAAATTTTCATACGAATTAATTAGAAGAAAATAGCTCTCAAAGGATTAATGTGAAAACAATTATAATTACCTACATTTCCGCAACTTCAGCAATTAATAAGAGCAATACGCGTCACCAAAACGCTCGTGTTTTAATGTCGAACTCAGTCTATTCAAATTGTGCTGAAACATACAAATATGCACGAAGTCCCACATCAACCAGTTATCTCGCGCACAATGGCCTCTTGTTGTTATTAGAAACTGGGACAACAGTTCCGTGGAGCGAGTCGTAACAAAGATCACACAAGCACATGAGTGTACAGTCAGTTCGGCCAGAACGCATTCAGAGACGAAGTAAACACAACACCTCATTTCACAGACGTTTCAATAATCGTGAGTGATAATTTATGCAGTGTTGATGTAATTACAGTTAATGAGACTGCATGTAAAAGAAACTTATAATTACTTATTTAGTATTATACATGTATTTTTTGTGGGGCTTAAAACTTGTACAAGTAGGGAAAATGCAGTTACGCACTAGGGAGAGCCAACATTACTCTCCTCGTGTGTGGGACTCGCCGAATGACTCAGCCATCCATACCTACTAAAAACCCTCCTGAATTACAACTCAAAACTCATATCCCAGCATATTTCAAGTCTTTACTTAAAACATTTTTAAAAAAGAAGAAGAAAGAGGAAAATGAAAGATACCCTAGCCCTAATAGCGTCGGGACTATACATGTACTTCGGGTTCTGTAAGATTTCATAATTAGACATAAAAAGAAAAAAAAAAAACATTTTCTAGACCCTTTTGTATGTTATTCTGTTTAAGATTTTTGAACACATTGAATTAATGGTATGTTAAGTTTTTATTATTTCCTTTCACAGCATTTCCTTATGGAAATAAAAGCATACAAACATCACATAAATAAACTTTGTNAAGTTTTTATTATTTCCTTTCACAGCATTTCCTTATGGAAATAAAAGCATACAAACATCACATAAATAAACTTTGTAGTCAGAAAAGCAGTTGCAAACTGCGTACGACCACGTGGAGGACAATAAACTAAGTTACTCTCCGGAAACAAGCAAGGGACCATCCCATCAATTCCGATCAAGGGTCCAAGGGCAGTGGTGGATTTAATATTCATAAAAGAAATTATTTAATAAACACAAATGTTATTATTCCAAAATAAATTGTGGATATTTGTGCAGTAAAAACTCGAGAATAATAAAACAAAGGTATTAATGACATTCCCGTTTTAAAAAATCCGCCACTACCCGGAGGAAAACCAAAGAAAAACCTTGATGGGGCTACAGAAATCGTGTACACAACCGTACAATTAGAAATAAACTATTAAAAAAAGAACAATATATATTTAAAAAAGACCATACTTGACTTATTTATTTGAAAGAAATGTAACTTGACAATTTGAGTCCCGAGAAATAAAAGCGTACAGTAAGTAATAAACAATAGGATATAATAATGGTTCTAAACTGATTGTCTTGATATATTTATACTTAAATTATGTGAATATTATTATAGACAATCAAGTTTTAATGTAATACTTTATTAGTATTCACTAACACATGGCCAACGTTTCGATGCTAGTTTGGCATCATCTTCAGAGCCACTGCTATAATTTTTGAAATGTTCCAATTATACAAAAATTAATACCCATATTTTTTAAACCATTAAAAAACATTTTTTAGACAAATAATTTTTTAATTGTTACTACGCCTCTATGAAAGAAGGTTCTAGACATTGGTGTACTTGTTTCACTATTTTATTCTTACAACGAGTAATGTCTTTTAATGCTTTAATGGTTTTAAAGCGAAAATTCTATGGGTATTAATTTTTGGATAATTATAACATTTCACAAAATATAGCAGCGGTCGTAAAGATGATGCCAAACAAGCATCGAAACGTTGGCCATGTATTAGTGAACACTAATAACGTATTACATTAAAAATTGATTGTCTTTCGCATAATTATTGTCCTTCAAATATAAATATTAGTTGGAAATCCTACGTGAACCACGTAATGTTCCATTGTACAACTGTTCAGATAATTACATTGTTAATGCTAATAATGAAACCGAGTGAAACTTGCCTACAATTAGAAGATATGGTGGATAGTCTTACTAAATTCGAAATCTTAGTTATATTCCATTTTGATCTTTATTAATAATAGTAATGGTCTTAAGAAAGATCAATGTAACCATTTGATTAGAGATTAATCATATTTCTCTATTATTTTAAAAATCGAGTTAACATTTAAAAGAATTATTATTTATTTCTGTCATTTTGTGCATGAAAATATTTAAAAAAAACAAGTAAACCCAAGACAATGTCCATACAAATATTTTCCTGAAAAGCCGAGAAAANTAAAAAAAACAAGTAAACCCAAGACAATGTCCATACAAATATTTTCCTGAAAAGCCGAGAAAATCAATTAGGAACTAAATACGTAATAACTATCAGTCAAATGAAAATAGCGACGACTCGGGAATCGAACCTAAGACACCAGCTTTGACCTCCCGTTCGCCTTCTACGTCTGTACACCTCTTTCATCCACACTTATCTTTGCCACGTGTAGGTTATACGGAAGAAATACATGCAGGAGCTAAATACATTTACAGAGCGAACGGTGCATTTTAAATAATTCATACCACCGAAGAATATTGATCGAACACCGTTCAGGGTTATATCATGAATTACTTTCCTCTCGAAGCATTAACTTATGCATGAGAATTCACCACCGAAAGTAAAGTACGCGAAGGAGTTTCTGATGTTCTCGTGAAACAATATCCTTGAAAATGAAGTCGGAGTGTATTAAAAAAAAACGCACTTGATACCGAGGCGGACGCCCCACTATTCATCAACCTGTCAAATGCAACTTTCGTCGAGGTCAGTTACGGCGATGCCGCTCATAACCTGTCAGAAGCATTCAGCCTCTCTCTTGGAATTTCCCTACGCCAGAATTCACTCGACTCCCTCAACAGACGAGAACTTGCAGCGTAGAAATCCAAATGGCAAGAGACGCGTTACTTTCATTACAATTATTCTTTCTGTCAAGGAACTTAATGGTAATTTTTTTTTAATTGCAGTATTTGTAAATGGGAAATGTAGCGTGTTATTGAAACTTATCTACGTGGAGCGATAGGAGTTAGAAGT
>NNCF01136505.1:102980-128511 GCA_002313205.1 Laupala kohalensis
TGTGTGATCTGTCTATCCTAATTTGCTCTTGATAATACTTTCCTATTTGTGGGAAACTGACATTGCTATGTGACGACTAATTTTTCTCATCTGAGTAGATGAATAAAGCAAAATTATAGCGTTTTCCAGTTATTGATCTGAGAGTCCACTACAACCGGACAAATATGGCATTGCTCCGCGAGTGTTTCCACTCCATCGGGAGAGTGTAAAACATCCTTGCTGAGCGCAGGATGCACGATACGGGCATGACCATTGGTAGCCGTAAAAGCTAACGAAAGTACAATATTTGAATAGAAGCTGTTGGAAGGGGAAGATTTTTTATCGACTCCACAATAGAATCTCCTCCTCTCAACATAAATAATTTCAAGGCAGATTTGTTAAAGAACAAGAAATTTATTGTATGAATAAACAAACCCGTTGACACCAAGCGACGGACCGTGAATTGGAAGTTCTGCGCGGGTTAGCTTCTCACATATAACGAGTAGCGTTCTTCTGCGTCAGGATACCAGCAGTCGAATCCGTTGTCGTAGCGTGTCTTGTGTCGACCTTCGAAGTAGAAACCGCCGAGTTCGGAGGGCGAAATTTCCTCAGCGTCAGGCGTGGTGAGTGTCTAACTTCGGAGATCTTCAGAAATGTAGAGATATCGTTAGGATAGGATTTCTGAGCTTGTTCTGCGTGGACGAAGTTTAGCGTTGAATATTTTCTAGGCTTGTAGAAATTATATTGTCAGGTTTGTAGAAATATATATCATTAGGATATGATTTCTTCAGGAATTCAGCATGGGAATTCAGCATAGGAATTCAGCATAGGAATTCAGCATCAGCGGAGCTCGTCTTACAGCGATGTGTTTCGATCAAGGTTTGCTAGGATTATATAGTAATAAAAATGTTGGTTGCTACGTGCAGGGGCGTAACAGTACGTTGATGGTTAGTTTTTTATGAATAAACGAACGTTTATTTATAAGTGCACGCGGCACGCGCCAAAGAGTTTCCCGTCGTAATGTTAGGACTCGGGGTTATTTGACGTTATCAGTAGGATGTGTCCCTACGTATCATCAGAAGGCGTCGGCGTCGAGGGGAAGATTCATTGATACGTATGTGTGATACGTGTTTGGTGTGTAATATGTAGGGATGTGTCCCTACAGAAGCTATTACTAATATAACATGTTCATCATTACCTCGGATAAACGAAACTAAATCCATCATCTTAATAATTATTCCGCATTTGCAAAGGACTAATTCGACGTGCAACTTAGACGTGAGGAGGTTTCAGATGAAGACTATATTTGCAGCAGACTCACAGCAACCATCATGAATGCGTTATTCACAGACTTACCTAACATCAACGTCGACTAGTGAAGTCCCTCCACTGAGAATATTGTCAAAGCGCGTCCGGTGAGCAACAGTGCACACTCAGAGCGTGCAAATAGAGAACGGCATTAGTATGATACCTCAACGACGTCTTAATATTCAAATGGTTTCACATGTAATTCTACTCGCTTCATTTAAATAAGAGTTGAATTTTGTACTTTGATGAGTTGCCATCTCAGTAACGGAACTTCACGAAAGAGAGATTGAAATTTTGTAATATTTATCTTGTAATTCCGAAAGTATTGAGGGAAGTCGCTCGTATTGCGAAAATGTTAAAGTCTAACGGGAACTTTCAACTAGTGTAGATCGAAAATGGTCCTGATTTTTTATACTAAAACATATGAACTAATAGTATATCATGTCAAAATATTAGCGACGATGGCATACTGGAAGAGACTGAAAAAAAAAATCATGGAAAATCGTTTCCTTTGCATGGCGTAGAGCCATTCTTGTGAATCTTGTGCAACCCTCAACAAGCAAGCTTTCAAGCTGCGACAACCGAATCACTTGGTTTGAGCTTTGATTGGTCGTTAGGCATCGTCACTATTCAAAGAAGAAACGCATTTGCGTTAAGGAATACATGATCACAGCCTACAACGTTATTCCCGTTCAAGTCCTCATTCTCTATCTCTGTAGATAAATTCAAGTAAAATGTTAGATCTATAATTTTGAGTATTCTTTTCTTTTATATTGACAAATCTTACATTTTATAAATGATCATAATATAAGTAACTCATAGGGGGAAATTAAAGGGTGTATCACAATTCATTTCAACTTCTTTTTTTGATTTTCGCAGATATGAAAGAAACACGTTATCAGAATCACTAAAAATTCACCCGTTTTTTTCCTATAATTTTATGCGTGTTCATATTAACAAAATGTGTTTTGTTTTGCTTACGTCCCTTTTATTTGAACTGCAGTAAAATTTCCCTGATACTTTAAATCTTATAATAAAAACAATTTTTGTTTCGATATTTGAATCCCCCAAACAAAGAAATAGAACTTTACAATTAAGGTCTCACAAATGTTGGAAACATGTTCACTATAAAGCGATGAATATTTGTATTTTGTTATCTCAATGAGATTAAGAATCGAAGGAGGACATTGAGTTGATATGACGGCTCGCAATGCGAAACGTATGGCAGTCACTTCGGTAAACGTTTCGGCCTGTAGTGGAAAGGGCTTACTGTCCTAATGATGTGAGCGGAAAGTAGACGCCAAAAATTGGCAAACTTCTCGAATTTTTATTCAGCTCCTTCCAGTGTGTCATCGTCGCAAATATTTTGATACGACGTACTATTAGTCCACATGTTTTAGAATTTAATAAATCAGGACCACTTTCACACGACCTGCGCTTGTTGAAACTCCCCTTGTAAGTGATATTTACTTACAAGGAAACTTTCTGGGAACAGGGTTCTTACAAGGAAACATTCTGTTAAATAGAAGCATTGAATTATATAAAGTAGTATATGAAAATGCTACCTGTTTATAGGAACAAATCTTACGTAAAATTTTACGAATTCGAAGTTTTGCGAACACTGATAAGAAAAACTAGCGTCACACAACTGTTAAAGGTTTACAGTTTTCAAAATAAAATTGACGTCACCAAAAAAACAAACGACACAAACTAATTTTTGTTGTTTGTCACTTTCGAGGTTGACTTGTTTCAAGGAATGTCTATTTGCACACTGAGCGAACAAGTTTGGACATGCTATCCAGATGAAGGAAAGAATTTCTCCAANTGAGCGAACAAGTTTGGACATGCTATTCAGATGAAGGAAAGAATTTCTCCAAACTGTTGAATTTGACATCCCAACCTTTGGGTCCAATTCTAGGGTACTCACGTCAATAGTATTACCTTAGTGAAGTTGTCTGCGGAACGATCTCAAGGCCGATAGAGATATTACGTTAATATTGCTCAAAACGTACAATTACCTCAGATATAATATTGGTTCTAAACTGATAGTCTTTATTTATTTATACTTGAAGGACAATAATTATGCGAATATTATTACAGACAAACAATTTTCAATGCAATACTTTATTAGTATTTATTAATACATAGCCAACGTTTCGATGGTAGTTAGGCATCATCTTCAGGACAGCTGCTATATTTTGAAATGTTCCAATGCCAAAAATTAATACCCATAAAGTTTTATTTTTAAAACCATTAAAAAAACATCACTTGCTGTAATAATAAAAAAGTGAAGCAAGTTCAACATTGTATTCCTTCATAGAGGTATGATAACAATTACAAACTGATCAATTTGAATAATTGGAACATTTAAAAAAATACAGCAGCGGCCCTGAAGATGATGCGAAACTAGCATCGAAACGTTGGCCATGTATTAGTGAATACTAATAAAGTATTACATTAAAAATTGATTGTCTATTATAATATTCGCATAATTATTGTCCTTCAAGTATAAAAAGTATTATTCTCATTTCTAAAATTGTAGCAATTTAATTATGGTATGTTAAATGAAAATGGGAGACGGGACCGCGATTCGAATTCGGGACAGCTGGGTGTCATAATTAATCTGTTAACTGGTTGTAAGGATTACTGCAATTTAAGAGATTTCTGTGCGTTTGTAGCAATTTACAATTTTCAACTCTCAAAGTAAATTACAATATTAATTTGGATAAGTCTGGCATCTACTATCTAAAATTGGTTTTTAATACAGGAACTTCGGAAACCACAGCATTACCAGTATTTTCTTTATGAACATAGCTTTCTCATTGTGTCTGATTACAAAATTTCCTTACTCATCTCTCCTTCTGAGGAAATACATTTTTTTCGAGACGCGCGCATCGTCCCAAGTGGTTCAGTTTGCTTTCAGAATTCATTCCACCGCCCTGCACCCCCGCCCGCACACCCCGTGCCTCATCTTTCCTGCTTCGGAACGCCTGAATGCATTCCCGAGCCATTGGAATTCCCCGAGCAAAGATTTTATTATCGGAGATTGGGTCGGAATTAAATATTTGCCCCACAACGAAAAACGGGGAAAAATAATTCGACCAGCAACAAATCTTGGGAATCGCCGTGTCGATATTTCAATTAAGATAATGCCACGCCGCTGAATCCCGCCTCTAAAATACGTCCATTTCAGAATCCACGTGTCATCGACATCGAAATACGAACACTTGCCACATGAGTCTTCTTCCTTTACGGGGGCTTACAGCTGGGTGGTCCCCACCCGCTGTGTGGTCTGTTTCTATCGAACTCGGTTCCCATATTATCCTCGTTTCTTTGATTCACATCTCTCTCTCTCTCTCTCTCTTCACGTTATTCTTCCTCCCAAAATGGTGATTTCGCAAAGGATACCTCAGGATGATGCACCCAATTGTGACCCGCAGCCAAATGACATTGTCCCTTTGTGTATTGATATTTTACTCACAAAATCTCATTATTAATCACGTTTTTAACTTTCCTTGCGTTTGGTATTGTTCCCTATACTAAAAAATGGCTTTTATTTTTTCGTGAATTTAAACAAAAATTAACTGATCATGTCGGTCGCTTAGATGATATAACACTCATATCTAACCAAAAATATTTTTTATAGTATTCGGCCGCGCTAAAAGTTCAAAAACTATACCAAATTATGTACAAAAGGTAAAAAAAAATTGATATTTTTGTAGTAATTAATTAGGTTTAGGGTTGATTTTCTGGTCACCAAATCTTTACGTGCCATTCTAAATGCTGCCAAAATTTTAAGCCTCTATGTGCGGTGTCCCAATCTGAAAATTACCAAGACCGACCGAAAAAGTATAGAAAATACCTAAAATTACTTCCCTTCAATATTACATTGAAGTTTTTTCTTGACCTTCAATATAATAATATCAGGAAAAGGTTCTTGATATGAGATCTGTTGAAATAATACTATTTATACAATATTATATTAGTATAATTATCCTGCGGATGTCGTGGGAGCGCTATCGGGCTCAAGAACCTTTCTTAAATTAAAAAACGTTCTAAGAAAAGGGGAGCAGACAAATTAAAAGAATTAGGCAAGTTCGGGAAGAATGGGTACGTTAGTGTAGATGGGAAGCTAGTGGAGTGATAGTGGGTAGTGAAGTGAAATGAAGTGATACGAGGGAAATAAGTGATTTAGAAAAGGTGGGAAGGGAAATGTGAAGTGAAGTGCACGAAAGGGGTAAATCGAGTGTTTGGATCATCAGTGAAATAAAATGTGCAATCAGTTTTTTAAAATCAACTGTTTCAGGGTAAAATGTTTTTATATTTAATACTTTAATATTAGTAGTATCATATAGTTTAATGATTTATTTAACGATTTTTTGTTTCAGTACTCTGTGATACGTATTTTTGTATTTTTTGTATCGTATTTCCTTACATACTGCCACCGGGTAAGATTGCCCATCTGTCAGGTGAAAATGGTGACGAAAGTAGAATCGAACCCCGGACTCCTGCGTCGATCGCAGGGGCGTTAACACAACTTATTCGCCTTCCACAACTTCCACCCCAGATCTATGATGTAATGGTTAACACCCATTCGATCAACGCAGAGGTACCGGGTTCGATTCGCGGATTGCCGCCATTTTCACCGGTCTGAAAGTTATCACTTGAGGGTACACGGAAGAAATATATGCTATACTATTTATGTATATGCCAACGTTTTGAACTATATTATTTATTTATTAGGGCTGAAGAAGAAAATGTATACCACAGTACAGGTTTGAGGGGACAAAATCATAACAATGATATATACATAAATAAATAAAACTTTGTGCCATTAGAGGAGTTTGAAATGTACTTTACAAAAATTACACTTGATACAATTGTTTTACTGTGCACATCATGCAAAAAATATAAAACAAAATTAAAGCGATTAAATTAAGAAAATGTTACGTAGAAATTTCTATCTTAATTCATGTCGTATATTATTACATACAAAATACATTTCTCATCTTAGTACTTTTCTTATTTTTATTTTAATACTTTTCCTATTTTATTTTACTCTTATTTTAACACATTCTTATTTTAATTCATGTATGATTTTGTATATCCTCGTTTTATTTTAGTTGTTGTAATTGTTGTATATTGTTGATGTATATTTTATGTATTTAAATTTCTGCCACCGGGCATGACAGCCCAATTGCAGTAATAAATTATTATTATTATTATTTTTATTTATTATTATTATTACATACAAAACCAAATTAAAATGTTAATACAAAATTATAAGTAATTACATTTCTTTTACAATTTATTTGTGTATATTAACAATACAATCCATGTATTCAGCACGACTGTTGGAATTAGAATATTCTATAGAATACAACCGACCACCCGATATGATCTTGTTCATTGCGTATTTATACATCATGGTCATATATTTTTTCTCTACAAACTATTCCGTGATATTCATTTTCTTCAGCCCTGACGAAGAACTAATATAGTACGAAACGTTGGCACATTCATAAATAATATTATTTCTACAGACCTCAGCTAAGAATATTTCCCTGGTATTTTATTTTACGTCATCAATTTCGTTTACGAATTCTTTATTCTTTATTAACCAGGACTGGCAATACTATTGTCGATATGCACTCCTGCAGAGGTAAACAATGTTACATCTCATACTTACATATTAGTTACTTAAAAACCTACATACTAAATAACTGACTGGTGCTCATATTATTTACATACAGATAACTTTCAGAGACTTTTATGATGTGTATCTATTTGTACTTTTAGGTATTTTGTAAAACCCATTTTTATTTTTAGTTGATCTTTTTGTGCTGTGTAAGTTTTTGAGATCATTTGGTAATAGATTGAAAAGTTTCATTGCACTGATATATTTGTTTTAATTATTGGTATCTGGATGGTTTTTCCTTGTTCTACTTTTTGAATTTGTATAGCTGAAACTAAGGCAACTACAGTTAAAAAAGTAAGGAGTCGTAAGCAAATGATGGTCTTATCTTTGTACAATCTATTTTTGTTTATAATTTTCAACAATCTATTATGTATGTTTTGAAAGAGTATTGATACATTACTACATATACCAACCTATGCTATTATTCCATTACTAATAATACTATGAAAAAAAGGATAGATTCATCCCACTTCATTATTTTGACGATGACTTCGTCTGTGTTCATGTTAACCATCATTGCTTCTCTTCCGTATTCAATTAGCATAAATGTATTACATCCTTGGCATCATTTACTTCCGTATTGCCAATAACGAAAGTTTTACTTCAAATATTTTTCTACGTTTTTCAGTCACGTAAAGCAACGCGAGAACAATACATTTGACAATGTCGTCTTCTCTGTATCTCATACCTATTCTCACAATCAATCAATACTCTTTGTACGTAGACTTCATTTCGTGTTCCAATTATATATTGCCATTTCCCAACCATCCCTTTAATTAATTCATTTTCTCAGTTATCCTCCATCTCCGTCTTCGCATATTTCCTCCTTCCGTGTCTCTCTTCCTCACGTTTCGAATTTTTTATCGATATGACAGGACAGAGAATGAAAAACGAGCAGACGATAACTAACAACGCAGACGGTACGTAGAGCGAGGAATGGACTCTGCTTTGTAAAACCTTCCCAAATGAAGACGCGTAATTCTCTTTCATTAAAATAACCTTCATAACTCGGAGTCAACAAGGACTAATAAAAAGCTCAGAAAAAACGGGGTAAGAAAAGAGTTGTAAAATGTGGAGTTGCTGTAAGATTACGTTTTTAATTTTGCAATAATAAAGGTTTAATCCGTAATTATGGAATTACCTGTTCTTTTTTTTCACGAGAGATAAACAAAGAGAAGAAGCAGTTATATTTCTAAAGAAATGATGCACTTATTTGCCATTTCAGGGAAGAATCGTGTAATATTTAAATAGGAATAACAAAGTATTTCTTGGAATTGTAAAAATGTGGGAAAGAAGATATTGCCGAGGAAATCCAAATTAAATCTAAGCTTAAAGAACTGCATCAGAACAAAATTATCATTTCGTTTTTATTTTCTCAGATAAAACTAAGTTATAAAAACAATGTTCTCCAGCTATAACACCCTGTCTGACACTGAAGTAAATTGAGTAGATATCCGCGATTTCGCGACCTCGGTAATACGAGGAAATAATAAGACGAGCATTTCGCCACGTGCACTTCCACTGCTGGACTAAGTAGTTACTGACTCTCAAGTAGAATGAATGGACGTAGCATTATTTAACATCATTGAGTTAAATTATTCTTTTAATATTAAATGTGTCAATTCACCTTGTACATTATCACGCCAGTGTTCCAGTCCTATGAAAATACTTGATTAAATTTCAACACTATTTTCCTGAAAACTCTGTAGGCTCCTCCAGGTCCGGGTTTTTCTCCGGTTCTCCTTCGAGTAGAGGCGGATACTATATACAGGTTCGTATAGGTAAGGTTGTTTATTGTAATAATTAGACTTCAAATTTGATTTATTTGCATAGTTCCAATTTATAAACATATTTTTCGAATAATTTATAGATTTATAATAACATGTACTTGTGAATTATATTTCTGGTGTTTTATTAAATAGAAATTTGTAGCTATTCTGTTGATATTATAACACTATAGAAGCAAACTATTTATTCTTATCTAAGGTGTGTGCTGAAATGTCAAATCCTCCTCTGTCCTAGGACACTGATTGGATTTGATGGGATGGTCCCTTGCTTGCTTCCGGACGTAGAATTATTGTCCTCCGCGTGGTCATACGCAGGATGTAACTGCTGAAGCGTAGAAGAAAGAAAAACAAATAGGAGGGGAAAACGGGTAATTCATTGGTCAAATATAAATAAATAAACTTTATTGTCAAAAAGGGAGTTACAAACTGCGTATGACCACGTGGAAGACAATAATCTAATTTACTCTCCGGAAGCAAACAAGGGACCATCCCATCAATTCCGATCAAGGACCCTAAGGCAGAGGCGGATTTAACATTTCAACACAACGATAAAAAAATTGTTCGACACGTGTTATAGTATTAACATAATACCAACAAATATTGTATTTCATAAAACACAGAAAAGTCATTTCACAAGTACATATTATTATCAAGCTATACATAATTCGGAAAATATTGTTGATAATTCGTAACTATTAAATAAGAATAAATTCGCTAATAATTATATCAATTGATGCCGTCTCTAGGCAAGAGCCTAACGAGTCTTTATAAAAAAATTCGCCTCTACCCGAAGGAGAACCGGAGAAACAAGGACGCAGATTTGAAAAGTTAATAAAGAGAATTGATGCATAATAAGAAGTAATAAGGAGAGAACAATATATTGACAATTTCAGGGATATGGTTGACATCGCGTAAAATGGATCCACAAGCCTTTGATGAAAATGTCCACCGGTATTTATAAAAGTCCGATAGAAGAAATACGAACGTCAACAAATATATGAGAGAGAGAAATTTAAAAATCGACTGTCGATCATCTGTTACACGCTCTGATACAAGTGACGTCAACTCATCCATTTAGGACACATCAAAAACGTTCACGCTCTTCAGTGCAACACGAGCCAAATACGTTGCATGCACATTTCGGGTCAGGGACGAGGTACTTTTTCTTCATGCCCTAAATTAATTTCTGTGGGTGAAACGAGGAGACGTAGTTAGTTGAGACCAGTGGCGGATCTATGGGGGATGGGAGGAGGCTATGGGGGCTATAGCGCCACCCCCACCCTACCCCCGGTGTACCTGATCTCTTACCAGATAAAATTGAAGTCGATAAATGGCATACTTTGTTAAAGTGTTACCAGATTAATTATTGTTATTAGTTATAATTGTTATTAATAATATAACTTATTTTTATTAATATCATATTAATAAAATTAATAATACCAGATAAATAAAATGAATAATACGACATTAATAACTTTAATAAATAATTGTTAATTATTTATTTGATGCACTTTATTTTAAGGTAATATTTATACAATTTGTGTAGTAAAGCCATAATTTTTAAACAAAAACGTTCCCCGCTTAGCGCCCGCCCCTTGAATACGATCTTCATCATCTGCCACTAGTTGAGACTAGTGGATGTACACGTTGCGGTTTGGAAGGCGTAAGAACGCGAATGAGGTTGTACTGGCGAACATTCTTTGTTGATGATCATTGAGATAGCGGGATTCTCAAGCGGAATTAAAGAGAAGATGGAGGACTTGGAACGCAGGGAAATTGTAACTTACGTAAACTTGTAGATTAAAACACGCCGAGAAATCGTATTTTTATGATTTATAATACGCTATAGTAAAAGCCATCATACTTTGCTTCGAGAAATTCAACTTAAGAAGAAAAAATACATGAACGGAAATGCACTGTGTTCATTAGTTTACTTCGTATCAGTCGCAGGAAATTACTGAATTGTCCTCATTGTTGTCATATGTAGTTTGTAACAGCTCTCTTGACAATAAATTATTTATATATTTATTTCTTTATTGTCAGTCTCACTGGCTTGATGTTGGTATAGAACCTGTATTCAATGTAGCCAACGCTTTTACTTCGCCATCGTCCGTAAGAGTATTGATAAGGGTACCTCGCGTTCTGTTGTCAAGATATTCGAACTTGAATCCATAACCAACCTCGGACAACAATTAAATTCACTTGCTCTAGTGGCGTGTTCTGTTCTTTCAGCATCGAGTGTGTGGAACGAATACTTTGTTTGTTGTGTTATTAACTTGTATTTCTTCACAGCAAATAGTCGCTTTTGTGACTACTATTAATATTTATTTGGATATTTCTTAAATACTCTCTGTCCACGCTTTCCTCGAAATTTTCGCGAGTGTTTCAAGGATTTGTTTCGTAGAGGTTGGCGATTTGTTTAAGGCAGCCACATTCAATAAGTTTAGGCGAAGTATCAAAGCGACTTTGAGCATAGTTGAGTTCCAACGTCATCACTCGCATCCAGTTTTGAATTATGTGCGTAAACAATGGTTCTTCATTTGTATCGACTGCATGTGTTTGTTATATTCTATTGTCGAAACAGTTGTGAATCAAACGACGCATGACAAAGGAAAAGAAAGAATTTTACTTGCGATCTTGAAATGGACGAATACTATTTATTTTGAGTTTTATTTCAGAACTTAACGTTTCGACTTGACGTCAGATGTAGCAAAATAGTATTCGTCCATCAAGAGGTCGTAAGTATAAAACTATTTCTTTATCTTATTTATAAAATGGACGTTAATAGTAGAATTACTACTACTAGCCCAGTCTTTTAAACAACGCGAGAATTGAACCTTACCATAGAAAAAGGCTGGCCAACAATAAATCGGATTGCACGTTTATTAATACTTATTTATATACGTTAATGATAGTTGACAACATACCGAGGAATAGTTTGTAATAACAAATATACAATATAAGATTAGGATCAGCTAAATTTACAAAAATAGACAAAATTCATACGTCATTGTTTAAAAATGACGGCTGAAAAAGCAGAATAATTACGAAAAGAATCCCCTTTTGGAATTAACAAATTAATATAAAAATAATCTCTTTAGGAATAAGACACTTCATCATTTAATGATTTGAGATTTTAAAAGTGTGTTCATTTTCTTATGAAAAATGAGGAGAAAGGAGTGTAGTTGGTGTTGTAGTTCTCAGCTGCGATAAGTTCTTCGATGTGTGTATTCAATTTTTTTTTCACTGCAAATAAATGCAAAGGATAGAAGAAAATCAGGCTCATATTTCGCAATTCTGTTTAAATATTGATGGTACACACTCCAATAATGTATTATGTAAATGCAATTAAAATGTCTCAAAAGAGTACGTCATATTAGAACTATAACTCGTAGCTAACTTTTCATCTTATCTAGGAATTTTTGCTGAAGTTTTTGAACCCGTCTCTGCCTTAGGGCCCTTGATCGGAATTGATGGGATGGTCCCTTGCTTGCTTCCGGAGAGTAAATTAGTTTATTGTCCTCCACGTGGTCATACGCAGTTTGTACTGTTTTTTGGACAATAAAAAATTATTATTATTATATTCTAAAACTTTTTGTGTCCAATATATATTACGAAATGTGATGTTTTAAAATAACAAGCAAATCAAGTAATTTATTTTACTATCCGCCTTCGCGGAAACGTCTGCTTCTTCATTTCCTCTTATTCCCAAGTGTCCGAGAATCCAGCAAAACATTATGTTCTTTCCGTCACTTTGGAAGGAGGAACATACATCCTGGATCAGCTTATCAGCTAGATACATGGTCTGGATTGCTTGAATGACACTTACAGAATCAGAGCAAATGAAGAAATTTGATTCGCGGGAGCACTTTGTTGATCGCAGTGCTCTCAATATGGCGTAGCACTCAGCGGTGTAAACGCTGCACATGTTGCCAAGACGGCAGCCACCGGTCTTACGGGAGAACACCACGGAGCAACCGACACCGTCAGCCTGCTTCAAACCCGTCTGTAAACACAGGGATAAGGACCCGGTGTTTGTCGAGGATTAGGTGAAAGCATAGCCTCAACATCGGAGCTAGAGTGTTCTTACCATGATGCAGAAGATCGAAATTAATCTTCGGCTTGTGCAAAACCCAAGGAGGAGTCTTACTGAAACCTTGATATAAGACATTAGGTGTGCGTATATTCAAGCTTTCCAAAATTTGTTTGGAGCGATTTGGTTGCTCTAAGTATGTTGTTGTAGAAACGGATGGAAGAAGAGGGAGGTTGAAATATTACGTTGTGTACCAGATTGTCGGGTAAAGAAAGCAAATGGCAAAAGTATTGTAACATGAGTAGTTGCCGCCGGAGGTAAATAGATGGTTCACCACTCTCGGTATAAAAAATCGGAATAAAACTAGTACGGTAGGATCCCATAACTAGTCGGATTCCTGCATGATGGACAATATCCAACTTCTTTAAATAACTTGCGCGAGCAGAGTTATATACAACGCAGCCATAATCGAGACGAGATCTTACAAATGCTCGATAAATCTGGAGCAACGGGGTGTGGATGGAGTTTTTGGCTTCACGGGAACAGCGTGAAGATCTTTCTTCCCACATTTGCACTGGCATGTGCAAGACGTTGTCGTAGACATGTCAGTGACACCGTCTGGATAGAAGTGCTCTTCTTAATTACTGGAGTCTTCGCTGCGGTGGAATAACTGGTAGGAAATATAGAGTGTTGGGCCCTGCATTCCTTATATGCTTCACCGTACGGGATCCTTTGAGTGGACTTAATTTCTTGCACTTTCTTCTCTTCAAGAAAGACAACGCACTCTCTGCTCCACACCGGATGGTTGCTTAAGCAATTAATGCACTTCACAGACTGTGAACATGAAACGCCGGGTCGTGAGCTTCCTTCCCGCACTTCCCGCAGGTATCACGACCCTTACACGATGTCATGTGTCCAAACCTCTGGCAGTTAAAACAGCGCAGAGGATTTGGAATAAAGGGTCGCACTGGCAGATTTAGCCATCCAGTTTTTAGATCTTTCGGTAGTTGAGGACAGTCAAATGTCACGATGAAGGAACTGGTCTTTTGCAGAACACCATTAACCTTCCTCATGATTTGACTGACCTCAACCACGTGGTCAGCCTCCCATTCTGCAACAAGTTCTTCAGTTGACATATCCATGATGCCCTGCAACTTACTACTTCCTTGCTGCGATTAAGGGCAGCATGGAGCTCGCACTTCACAGGGAACTCTCCCAGTACTTGACAATTAAGAAAGATCAATGCTTGTTTGCTGGACTTTTCCAACAACATCGTACCGTTTCGCAATCTTTTTATGGATTTTAATGTACCACAAACTCCTTCTACTGCTTTATGAATGTAAAATTTTCTCCAAGGATCCTTCCACTCTATTCATTACAGTAAAATTTTGGTGTTGAATGATCTGTTTCGTTTCCTTATTTTCTTCTGAAGTGGGAGGGCTGTGAACTCTCTGCCGCTTCGCAGACGTTTGGGTGTCCCGGCCAATGATGGTAAGATCCCCACTCTTCGCAACACAAAGCTTTCCACCAATGGTGGTCGCTGAAACGTGCCCCAAAGTTTACGGTGACCGGGGATTGGTGGCGCAATACCAGTTCCCAGCTCGGACCCTGGGTTCGACAAGCCCATACTCAGCCGAAACTGAACCCCCTGCGGGTACTTTAAATCTTCTAGTGTTATTTTTGTAATTTTTTACATGTTCTATGATAGTATCTATTTCATTTCATATTATTTCCACCATCTTCTTACATAAATTTGTAATTATGTTTCTTGGAGTTTTGAATAATGTTTTCAATTCTGCCTGTATCATTTCATTTTATAATGTTAATTAGAGTCATTACCTCATTCTGTGTTTTGAAAATTGTGTTTTAACTTTAATAAAAATGTGTCAATTTTTTAAATTTTATTCCATTTGCGTTAAAAATTATGTTATGCAGCACCAAAAATAATTATTATTAAATATATTCATTGTCAGGAAAGCAGTTACAAACTGTGTATGACCCCGTGGAGTACAATGAACTAATTTGCTCTCCGGAAGGAAGCAAGCAAGGGACCATCCCACCAACTCCCACCAACTCTGCCCTAAAGCAGAGGCTAATGATTTAACATTTCAGCTTCACACTCCTTCGATGAGAACGAAAAGTTAGCCACGAGTCATAATATCAACGGAATACGAACAAATTTGTTTTTAATATTTGCACAAAAATGGTAGTTCACAAGAACGTATTATTACCGAACTATAGATTAATTTGAATGTATTTTTTATAAATCGTAACTATTAAAATAACTCTAAATTCGGAATTAATGATTTACAATAGACCGCCGTATATATATATAAATATAAAGGGGATGTAAAGGAATATCTCTCGTGACACGTTGAAAAAGAAAATAATAATAATCACGAGATACAAAAGTAGGATTATTTGTCAAAGACATTATTCTATGGAGGACAGACACTCACCTCGGGCGTGGGTTGGCCGTGTACAATACACACCAACTGAGCTTCGTAACCTTCTCCAGAATGAACCCAACTCCGCTCCACTTCGATCTCAGGTGCATCTGGAACGACAAGAGAGAAAAAAATCTTTAGCGTCGACAAGAGAGATGATAGGTGGATCGTCTGTTTGTGCGGTGGTAAATATTTAAGGAGTTAAATCGTGCTAACTGCTCCGGATGAGACTGATTCAAATTTCAATTCCTTTTTCATGCATCTTGATTTTGCTCCTTTTTGTTTTTAATAGTTTATTTCTAACTGTACGCAACCTTCGCACGGTTGTGTGCAATATCTCTGTAGCCCTATTCTGGTCTGGGTTTTTCTCTGGTTTTCCTTCGGGTAGTGGTGAATTTTCGTTGGGCGGGAATATATTACTACTTTTATTTTATTAATCTCGAATTTTTACTGCACTAATATCTACAATTTATTTTGAATAATAAATGGATAATAGTAGGTATATATTAAATAATTTCTTTGGTAAATATTAAATCCGCCACTATCCATGGGCTCTTCATCGGAATTGATGGGATGATCCCTTTCTTGTTTCCAAAGAGTAACTTAGTTTATTCCCCCCCCCCCACGTGGTCATNTACTATACCGTTTACTAAACTCTAGGTTGAATCTGAAACAATACAACTAAAACTTTAAGTAAAAACCAAAATTTTTTAAGTTGGTCCAAACTTTTCCCACGGATAGGAATGAATTATTTTTGATCACGTGATGTGGCTAACGTAACCAGAGTGTCGGGCACTGGGGCTCACTGTACTTTGGTATTCCCAAATGTTGAATATCCTGCTTTTTGTTGCTTTCTAAATGAGTCATTACTTCTTAAATATCTCAGTTCGTAGCTCTTGAAAGTGGCATTATTTTGGGGAAATACATAAAATTAAAATATTTCACATTCTCCCTCCCAAACGCTACTCACTCTCTTTGACGATGCTCGGTGAGTTATATTCATGTGTTATGGGTAAAAAAGAAAATACTGTATTTTTTCTTTTAAGAAATAAGCATATTCATTACAACACTTTTTTCTGCAGAATTGTAGGCATTGGTCCACGTGGTTTAAAATTAAAAAACGTTAGTTGCTTCACAAATTAGAGATTGGCAAATTATTGCTCAAGTTTTAAGATATTTATGCGTGTTCCTAAGAAATGACCTGCCACAAAAAAGTCGGTGACCATAAACTTTAAAGTTCATATTTCACCAAAATCCTAAATAATTTATTGCAGTCGACTTTCGCATTCACCAGATGGTCATACGAAATTCAATTAAGAATGCAATAGGATTGTAAATATTTAAAAACCGTTGGCAAATAAATAAAACCGTCAAACGTAAAATGTTTTACGCGTTACATTGAGTTTTAATCGGCAAAACATTAATAAAAAAATTGTAGTTATTTTGATCTAGAGATATTAAATATATTTCATGACCTTTATATAGACAATTCGCAATATTTATGGATTTATCACAACAAGGATTGTTTACACAGAAGTCGTAAAATACATTCAGTAGTTCGAGATTGAAAAATCAAATATGATTTTAAAAAGAAAAAGAAAAGAAGACTGGCATATCTTCGAAATGATTCGTCTAAAGCTCTCTCTCACGAACTAAACGTATTTAATACAGGTGAAATATTCGCTAAATTAATAAGGTTAATTCTATACAGAGAATTAATATGTTTTAAATATTAAATTTTATTTAATATTTAAGTATGTTTTAAATATTAAATTTTATTTAATATTTAAGTATGTTTTAAATATTAAATTTTATTTAATATTTAAAATATTGCCTATAAACTATTAATATTAAAAAAATAATACATTTCCTGCTCACAAATTGAATTTTTTATATTATATTTCGTACACATTATTTTATATCGCAAATAATTAAATTTAGTAATTTAACATTTGTAAAACTTTATGTTGATGGTCGATATCATCTTGTTAATAGTGGTATTGATTATAATATCAAACCCAAGTTCATTAAAGTATGACATGACCAAATATTCTCAGTCGAGTCACATTACATCCGGTAAATATGTAGTCTTGTTGTCATAGTTTGTGTAATTTTAATTTAAAATATATTAATTTAATACAGATTTGAGTGGGGGAAATTTAAGTTCAAAGTTCCAGAAGTCAAACTATCTCACAACAGGCCCAAGGAATTACAGTTCCAGTCCGTTTATTTTGAGAAAACAAAAAAAAGTTTAGTTAAACATTATTTGGTTCATTTTCAGTCTCAATAGTTCAATATATCTTCGTCTTACTTCAGTAAAATCTACTTAAGACCTATATCCTAATTTTCATTTGTTCCTTTATATTACGAGAAAATATTTTACTCTCAATTGTACTCAACAGATTTCCTGGTATTATATAACGGAACGATATATTCGAGGATCGGTCAACAATAAAAGGTTCTTTGTAACTCTGATGAAGGAAAAATAAATTGCCGAAACGTTGGCGTTGTAAAAAGAATCTTTTATTGATGGCCAATCCTCGAATACATCGTTCCGTTATACAAGATACAGTTTGTAAATCCATTTAGATTAAACAATCGATAGTCGAAGGATCGAAGCAAAATTGTCGATTGTTCTTGTATGAGTGAGATATTCACCGATATCTGTCTTATTTGTCTTATACACTATTAATTCTTCATTGACAGTCTACAAGAAAATAAAAAAATCACGAAGAAAGTAACCAAACGAAAACTATTTCACTTACAATTACGAAGTATACAAAATCAAAATTCATTTTGTATTCCTAATAAAGAAACAGAATTTTCATTAGTTAATTTCATATTGTAGTATTTGTAAAAAGAATCTTTTATTGATGACCCATCCTCGAATACATCGTTCCGTTGTTCAATACATATTGGTCAAGATCAACATTATTATTTCCTGGTATTGCACATAGACAGTAGGAGTATTATTAAACAAATGAGCACATTACGGTATAATCATTTTCAGCTGATTCCTGACGATTTTTTAATGTCTGTGTTTACCTTCATTACAAGTGGAACGTGTGATAGCTTTTTGGCGTGGTTTACAACAGTCTATTTTTATTTCTTGAGACACGCCAAATATGTGGTAGCTCGTTGAACGCCATTCGTATATATTGGAGAATTGCACTTCAAACCAAAGAGAGGCTGCACATGGTTGAATGAAATAATAAATTCCTAAATATTTTTATGACCAATCCTGTCCACAATTCAATATGTACGTTTCTTCGCTCTGAAAACGTAAGGAAGAAAATTATTGTATTTTTTACCATCTGAAGTAGAGTCACTTTGCTTTGTTATGATTTTAAAAAACACTTTTAAGATGCGTAATTAAGGAAAACTCATAAAAAACTAGAAGTATTTAAAGATTAGTTGTATCGCTAATACAGTTTGAAAAAGCAATAAATAAAACGGTTCTGGAATCGTTATCCGCGTTGACAATCGATTTTGATTTGAACCGATTTGTCGAGAAATATTAATATTACGAGAAAAATACTTTTGGTTATAAACGTCAAATTACACAAACATCAGCTTTAGATAAGTTTACAATATACTATTCCGGCTTGCCGCGTGTCGTCTGCCCTTTTCTATGTTAAGCGGCAGACGTTGGAAGAGAAAGTTTTCCCTTCTATTTCTTAGTATTTTGTCCCTTATATATTATTTATATCAATTTATAAATTATTTTCACGGATAGAACCGAATTTTATACTTTTAAATAAAAAATACTTTTCAATAAAAGTCGTGTAAAACAATATTTTGCAGTTGCCACTATACACCGGATTCGCAGCTACTAGCACGCTTTTAAAGCATTCTTCTGATTAGTGTAGCAAACAGTATAAACATTGTGAAACAATTCAAATAATTTGGGTATATTGTGAGTTAACGAACTTATCTCCAGTTTTTCATTCAATTTTTAAAATGAATTTACTTGTTTTCCGGCACGAACATTATTTTTTTAAATGTTTAATATCGATTAAATTATTGAGCAAAGACTTCCAATCAAGAACATAAATTCTACATTATCCTCCATTTTGCAGTTTTAATATTCACTTCCACAGGACAAAAATATTTCGTCTCAACGGGGCACAGCGTTTTCCGTCCGCGTTGAGTAGCGTGACAGACGTGACCGACACAAGAGTACGCTATGTTTGACCTTCAGAAGGAAAGTACTGGCGTTTATATGCACGGGATTTAAGGGTCGACCAACCTAAGAGTTAAAAATTCTTAGCTAGAAATGTTTGGCCACGTTTTCGCCATTTCGAACCACCGTGCGCTGCGCCGGTCGAATTCACGTGACCGCGACATTGCATTAAAATTCTCGTACAATCTAAATTATTCATCGAAATTTTACGAATTAAAAAGATTTTCTAACTTTTTTAAATGTACAAAACAAATGTCCATTAAATTTGTTGTTGATGATGACAGTTCTTTCTTCTCAAATTAATCTCTTAAATTGAAGTATTTTAACACTTCTATTCTTAATAATGTTTTATCGGTATTTTACGTTAATTTCCGATTTTTTCAACATCAGTTGTTAACCTCTTCCATCTTTCTTATCATATATTTTTAAAATCAAAGATAGCCTATGATCGTTCACCCTGACATCTAAACAATCTTTTTTCTAAATTTCATCACGATCGGTCCAATGATTTAGTCGTGATCAGGTAGCAAACAGACGGATACACTTTCGCGTTATATACCTGTATTACTATTTGTATAATTATTATTGTTTCAATAGCTGACGGCGAATAAGATTCTAAACATTTTTTATACGTTCATATGAAAAATGCAATAAAATATGTGAGGTTTACTCGATGACATGATGGTCCGTGTATCATTCGTTAACCCAGATCTCCAAAGAAATTTTTCATGGATAAAATTAAATTACAGATGGATTGGTTTGAAGGAATGATTAATTATATGCTTTTGAGTCGGGAAATAACTTCATTCTTCTGTTTGGTCCTATATTATTGAGTTTTCCGTTCAGTATTTTATCACTATGGAATGACGCATTATTCCAAAAGAATGCGTAGAATGGCGGTCGAAACAGCTAGCCCGAAGACAGATATGCAGTATTGTCTGTATTTTTACTTCGTTTATTATGCGAATGTAGAAGGAAAGTAATGTGCTCGATCGACATTTCTTCACATCTTTATGAATTGGCTTCGGGAGAGTCTACTTTCAAATTTTGGCTAAGATATCCAAAGTTGTACGTGTATTTTAAAAATACTGTTTCTCCGATAACGTAGGAACAAATTAACACATCGAAAAGAAACTTGAGAATTGACTTCGGATGCACTGGGAATAGAATCCTATTTCTGGGCAGCTCATTCCGAATTCATTTACAGTACCCCACTTCCGGTTTATTAAAATTCAATATTTTGAAAATGTGAATATGACCATTTTTATTGTTCGGTACGTACAGATTGCTCAACACCATTACCGTACATCTCACCGTTTTCGAGATACAGTAAAAACTTACCACGCAAAAATGAGGCGAACTCTTTGAGATCCGCCTATGATGGAATTGCAAAGCGTTTAGTGCAGAAGATAATTCAGGGAAACTTTTTTTGAATTGTGAGGTATATAGTTAAGAATCAATCTCCGTTAGGTTTTGTTGATAAATATATTTTAATTGATTTATGTGTAAACATATAATTGAGTTTGATAACATTTTTTTATTTATTTTATGTAAATGATAATTTACTATCTGTAATGCTTTTGATTCTGAATTATAATTGAAAAGTTGAGTGGGGCACTGAGTGGGATTTTTATTTTCGTAAAAACTCCGTCATCGTAAGACAGTACTAACGCCCACAGATCGCGCGACGAAGCCTTATCCCCGAAACCTCTCTCTCCTCCTAAACTACTAAAATCGCGTGTTTCCACAAAATCTTACGATAAAAAACCTGTCATCATTACGATATTAAATAAAAAGAATGAGTGAAACCAGATTTTTGTGTGAGCGTGATCCTATAAGTGAAAAAGGCGTTCGCGAGGTTCCGAGTACGCGTGAGATCACGAAAGCTACTGTCGTGTTATCACGCGCACGGGCGTGCGAACGAGCGAGCGGTGGCTAACCATCCATCCATCCACTTCTCTCACCCACCCACCCACACGTGCTTCCTCCTCCATCACCTCTTCGATGGCGAAAGATAAGACGAGAGGAAGGAAGTGGAAAGTGGCGGAGAGCAGTGGAGGTGAGGGGTCGATCACGCAAAGGAGGGTTAACGAAAGAAAGTTCGATAAAAACTAGAGGTGCAAAAGTATTCCACACTTTCTCATATACGTTTTTCCATCTGTTTTTTGATAGTGACAAAAAAATATCGTAAAAGTGTTATCTACATGTAATTTCGTTGTAGACAGAAATTAATGCACTTGCGTTTGCTGTCCTCCTATGTATTTTATCATTATAATCTTTTTCATTTCATTTGAGGAAAAGTGTATTGTACGTCTGCTTGGTCCATTTACACGGCTAAATATTATTCAAGCTTCTTGAATAGTAAACTAACGTGTAAGTGTAGCAGATACAAATTATTTTACTGCGTCTCTACCAAACTTTTAAGCAAAATACCACTAATGCAGATATAATGCATACTAATTGTACTTTACGTACAGAAAATTTAAGCAAAATCTTAAAATTTTGCCCATTTTGAGAAACATTCGAACGAGTACTTTGACCTTCATGTAAAGTATCCTTTGTTTTAAAGTAAAAAAATGGAGCACGTGCATCTATAACCAGTACATTCTACCGTAAATACGAAATATGAATTAAATTGATTCATCTATTTACCCAGAATCGCTGCGCCCAGAAGTATGGACCACTTTTTCAGAATCAGATACTGCCAAAACGGATATTTCCGTCGAAATCTCGCATTCGAAATTTTTCACGATTACAAAACTTTGTACATACTACGTATATGAGAAAGTAAAAATTGTCAAAAAAAAAAAAAGATCTCTATGAATTTCTACCAGATGATCGTTTTGTAGAGAAGAAATGGTTTTTACCAACACCTCGAATGGAAGAAATAATGTCAGGACACGGAGATAGTTATTTTCATAGCTTTAAAATCATTGACAAACAAAGGTATTCTTTATAATATAACTAAGTATATAAAAAAGTAGAACAAACTACGTCTGACCACGTGGAAGACAATAAACTAATTTACTCTCCGGAAGAAAGCTAGGGACCGTCCCATCAATTCCGATCAAGAGTCTGAAGGCAGAGACGAACTGGGAATTTGAGGAAACTCTTAGATAAGATATATAGATAATAATAATAATAAAATGTGGGATGATGAATTTTATAGTGAAGAACAAGCAAAATTGAAATCGAAATTTAAGAGACAATATGTATTTGGAACAAGCGAATATTTTTAATGAATAGCAACAAAAAAATGTAATTTTCAAAAGTCGTGTGGATGAAATTTGGGAAATTACCGAAGGGATGAAACTCGGCTAGTACAGAAAACGAGTAGTGATTCATTATGCACTATATTCATTCAATCATGTGATGCCTGAAGATGGGGACTTGACTGCAAAAAAAAAATAATTAATTAATTAATGTGTAATTTATTATAATCGAATTACCAGTTAAATATGTGTAAATCATGAACGTTTCGTTCCTTGCCAATGAGCAACCTTATCAAGACATTCAACCACAATTAAAACCACAGTTACACGACATATAACACAGTTTTTGGCTAGTACTTTAATCATAATAAATTAATTGTCAAAAAAAGCAGTATAAACTACATAAGATCACGTGGATGACAATAAACTAATTTGCTCTCCGGAAGCTAGCGAGGGACCATCCCATCAATTCCGATCAAGGACCCTAAGGCAGAGGGGGATTTACCCGATTCCTTCAATACCATAAGTTTACATACCGGAAAAAAAATCACAAGTTTCTATTATTATCGAAATATAGATTTTTCGGAAAATAGTGTTTATAAGTCGTAATTTAAATAACACTAAATTGGAGATTGATTATTTCAATAGACCCTGTACAAGAACCTACAGAACCTGAATAAAAAATGCCTCTCTACCCCAATAAATTACACAATGAACTAGTTCAGTGTATAATCCATATTAAATAAATTAATGTATGAGGGAAGTGAAGAATCGGAAGGAAAGATTTTATGATATGGCTTGCATGCTCTTACCCAAATCAGGACCATTAATCACAGTGTCGTTTCCAGGAATGAGAGTACGTGGTATGCACCGCACTAGTCGTTCTGTAGGTTAGGGAACGAAATGTAGGCACAAATTCTGAGGAATGATTGTTGGTAATATTACGCTATTTCGTAAATCATGCTGTCTGAAATGCTATAGGTGATTCAAGTTGTGGATGGTATGGAAATGCTGTTCAAAGCATTCCCGATCCATCAAATCACATCTGAATGCATCACTTACACATATATGACAATGAGAGTGGAGCTGTACAGTTTCGTTAAAGAATGTCCTCACATTATATTTTTATTATTATTATTATTATTATTATTATTATTATTGTTGTTTGTTCCCTCAGTATAGATGCTGGTATAACACAAAGTTAGGGCTAGCGAGTCAAACACATTCGTCTATACTTCACTCAAGAACTTTCTTATAATATTGATAGTGTTTAAAATGACAGCTTCTTGCATGAGTATATACTTATTATTTTACATGAGTTTATTTTATTTTAAGGCTTTTGAGCAACTGCTTTAGTATTTCACCCGTGACCGACAGAACGGTTGGCACAACGCACGTTTCTTGATTTCTAGCTTCCAGATTTTCTTGATTTCGTTTCTCAGGTCCAAATACTTGGCTTCCTTTTCAACTATTGATTTCTCAATATTATGTGTGTTTGACACAGCAATGTCAATCAAGTAATGCAGTTTTCTGCCTTTTATCACGTACCACTACGTCCGATCTATTGTTAGGGACACATCTGTCTGTAATTATAGATCTTTCTTAATACAAAGTGAATCCGTGTCCAAGACAGGCGAAGGAATATATTTGTAATATGGAGAACTCTCTTTAAACAGTTCGAAATTAATTCCTAAGCTCTGGTGAATAATAGCAACCACTTGGTTGTGACCACGTAAGGTCGGACTGAGAGCGGACACAACATGTTGGATAGTTTCAGTCTTCTCCTTGTATTTTCTACATCTGTCGTCCCTTCATTCGAGTCCCTAATGATATATTTTCAATAGTTCTCTGTTTCAATCGCTTGATCTTGGATTGCTATCATGAAATACTATTATTACTAGGCTTCAGGGTTCACCAACATCTATGTCATTAAAGCCCTAAGAATGTAATCATTTCTCTTTTTAAACATTCATTTAAAAATTAAAAGATACAGGAAGAAGGAAATAAAGAATAGATATAATACCCGGAATGAGTGTCCCTTCACATGTACATCATACATAATATAGTAAACATCCTTTGACAATATTAATTCTTTCAGCAATTGGTGAAGGTGTTATCTATATCGTCTTCACCATTTTTATGATAGGGCTATCCAGAACGTCGGTTACGTTTTGCTCTGTAGCCGCTAGGGGCGGGGAAATCGCGGTCATCTTGGTGTCAGACCGTTCGTCCGTTCAGTGGTTAGTGAGAGGTTACCGTTGCTGCTCGTTCCCGTACAATACTAGTTTGAAATGTGCGCCGCCATTGAAACTCCCGCGACCTGTGAAGTGCGGTCGGTGATACGGTTTTTGTTGGCTAAGAACAATAAACCAATTGAGATCTATCGCCGACTCTGTGAAGTTTATGGGAACGATGTGATCACTGAAGGCGGAGTGCGTCAATGGTGCATTAGGTTTAAAAATGGCCGAACTAATGTGCACGACGAAGAACGAAATGGACGGCCAAGCATTGTGACCGATGAAATTGTCTCTAAAGTCGATGAGAAAATTAAAGAAGACCGTCGGTTCACAATAACAGAGCTATCGCTTAGTTTTCCACAAATTTCAAGAAGTTTGTGGCATGAAATTGTTACACAATAGTTAGGTTACCACAAATTTTGTGCAAGATGGATACCGAAAATCTTGACTGAAACCCATAAAAATCAGCGTATGGCTGCTTCATTGACATTTTTTGACAGTTACGAAAAAGATGGTGACTCACAACTCGATCGAATCGTTACAGGAGACGAGACTTGGGTGAAACATGTCAACTGCGAAACCAAATTGCAGTCTTCGGAATGGGGGCACACAAATTCCCCCCAAAAAAACAAGGAAATAGATGCAAA
>NNCF01136506.1:0-29953 GCA_002313205.1 Laupala kohalensis
AAAAAAAAAAAAAAATGTCATAGCAACGAGCGGACGCAAAAAATTACGCTCCCGGAGAAAGTCTATTTTTGGGACAAAGTGATAGCCAGAGCTAGTGAATTGTGGCTGGGTCGCTTGTCGACAGTGCACATGACTCGTGGACATATTGGTGAAGAAAATTGACCCCGGAGAAGAGTGCAACATATTTTGGGCTCAGCGCGGCTAATGACCGGGGCCGACTTTGCCGGTCTCCGTGGTTTGTGGCCGAACAGTGCAATCTTAACCACACCCAGAGGTGAGTACGGTCAAGGGAAGCTTATCCCGGTGATTTCACTGTTTGCGGCGGCTGTGGCACTTCCTCAGCGAGTGGTGTGTGTGAAAACAACATCGTTTGGGAGAACGGCCCCTTGTGCGGCCATTGTGGGGCCAAAGAGACCCCGCCACGGTGTGCTGTACGGGCGACGAACCCCTCGACTAGAGAGTCGACTCCGGAGTCGCCAGAACGGTTCTGGGAACCGACTCTCGGAGCCAGAACAGAGCCACCGCCATCTGTTGGGCGCCTGGGCCGGGACCCGAATCTTCGGTTCCTCGCGGGAGTCGGATCACCGCCACCAGGACACGAACCGGCCGACCAGACGTACCGCCGAGCGAGTTGGAGAGAGGCGACTCCATCTCCACGCCGGGAACCGGATCGTGAACCGGCTTCAGAGGAGGGTGGCGCCATCTGTTGGAGAGATGCGACTCCATCTCCACGCCGGGAACCGGATCGTGAACCGGCTTCAGAGGAGGGTGGCGCCATCTGTTGGAGAGATGCGACTCCATCTCCACGCCGGGAACCGGATCGTGAACCGGCTTCAGAGGAGGGTGGCGCCATCTGTTGGAGAGATGCGACTCCATCTCCACGCCGGGAACCGGATCGTGAACCNATACCAGGGTCTGCGGTGGACCGCCACCCCGGAATAGGACGGATACTGCCGGATTATGGGAAGCCACAACCTAGGTTTGGTTGGGCAGGGAGCTATTCCGGATTGTGGGGAAGGCCACAGTCTGGGATTACTTGGGAAGGGGACCATTCCGGATTGTGGGGAAGGCCACAGCCTGGGATTACTTGGGAAGGGGACCATTCCGGATTGTGGGGAAGGCCACAACCCAGGATTACTTGGGAAGGGGACCATTCCGGATTGTGGGGAAGGCCACAACCCGGGATTACTTGGGAAGGGGACCATTCCGGATAGTGGGGAAGACCACAACACAGGATTGGCCGCCTTGCGCCAGACCTCCCGCATCATCCCCACTAGGGGACGGCCCCTTGGTGCAGGCCAACCTAAAGCAGTACCGCCCAAAAAGCCGCACTCCGCCAGACCCACGACGAAGGGCGAACCCCCCAAGGGAGATGGCCACGTTTTCCACCCGCCAGAGCGCCGTCCGCTGCCGGGCGAGGGGATCTCGGTTGGGACGCCGCGTCGGAGGCGCCGTAAGTTCCACGAGACTGATTCTTCGTGGACTCTGGAGAGTGGGGATTCGCTAGCTTCTTCCCCTGGCTCGTGCCGTTCTACTTGGTCGCGGAGCCGGAGGGGAGTCCCCCCACCGCCCGCTTCCGTCGAACAGCTTGAGGAGCGGATGGATGCTCTCCTCCAGGGCAAATCATTCACTCGCGTATCCGACGCCGACAGACGAGAGCTACGGGCCTGCATTCGGTCATATTCTGACAAATGCAGGTCCGGCTTGCTTGCTACCGGCACTACGGCTGGGGGCGGTGCTGCGGAGGGACCTGTTGCGGATGCCTCACCTGCCTCACGGGGATGCCCCATCCCGTTGCCTTCGGAGGTGGACGAGGCGCACAAGAGCGTCCTTGCGCAACTTGATGCCCTTGGAAACAAGAAGGGTTCCAAGGGTATCTGTGCGGCTCTGCGAGATGGGGTCGCCACCTTGTGGTCTACCCTCTGCCAAGCCCAAGCGGAAGGGGGCATAGTGGAACGTGCGGGTTTCGACGATGCCAACGATAATGCCCATGTCAGCAAACCGACTGTTCGGCTCTGGGAGAGCCCGGGACAGGCCGATCTGGCCCGCATGACGGAGCAACTCGTCAATGTGCTTGATGAGAGGTGCAATGCTCTCCAAGAGACACTTCAACGCGACTCCTGTGCCGTGACAACCGGGACGGGCCCGCAGGTGGTTGACTCGATCCGTGCCCTGGAAGCGCGCATCGATGCGCGCCTTGGGGCGCTCGCGGGGACGGTCGAGGACGCATTACACCGGAGCTCCTGCGCTATTGCCCCGCCGGGTGAGACGGTGATCGATGCACTCCGCAACCTGGAAGGACGGGTAGAGGCCCTTGGGGGTTTCCTCCAGAGTCATAGCACGCTGCAACCTGAACTTGCGGAGCGCTGCAGCCCGACTGTCGCCTGCCAGGATGCGCGGGAGCATGCTCCGGCCTCCGATGACGGCGTTGTTGACGACGGCGGCGGGCCCTTCCTCACTGTGACGCGGCGTCGCAGACGGACGAGAGAGGGGCATGTGCTCTTGTTGGAGGCAAGGGATGGCGCGAGCGGACCGTTACAGGACGCAGTTGATGCCTTTCTAGAGGCGGAGCCGCGGGTCAACATAGACCGGTGCCGCGGGACACGCGGGGGGAAATTCCTCCTGCGGGTGGCGGACGCGGATGGAGCCGCCTGCCTGCGAGCCCGCCTCGAAACCCACGTTGCTCTCCGTGAGGTGGCGATCCGGCAGCGCGACACCATGTTATTAATCAAAAATGTTCCCCCGACCCCCGACGCGGAGTTCTTGCGAGAGCTAGACGCCCGGAATGGAGGCCTGGGGCGAAGATGTGCCATACTCCGCAAACTTGGCCGCCAGGACAGGGGGAGTGGCCATTGGGTTGTGGCGCTCGACCCCAGGTGGCATGGGGAACTGGTGAGGAGAGGGCGAGCGTACGTCGGGCACGCCTCCTATGGAGCTGAGGAGTACGTCGACCCCCCCCTCCAGTGCTTTGGACACATGGCTCGGGATTGCCGTGACTCCTCCCCGACGTGTGCGCTATGTGGCTCGGGCGGCCACAAGAGGGACTCCTGCCCTCGGGCGCACGAAGACCCAACCTGCCCGAACTGCAGGCGCACGGGCCACAGTGGGGCTCACAGCGCATTCAGCAGGGCCTGCCCAGAGTACTGTGGCGTGTGGAAGATACTTGCGAAAAGACAAGCGCGGACAGGCGAGAAATGTGGGGCAGTGAGTGAGTGAGGAAACATGGCGTGGGACAGATACAGAGTTGTCTGTGGGATCTCGAATTTGGAGAGATAAGATATTGAAACACTGAACCTGCTAGTGTGCAATGTGGAGCCATGGATAGGAACGGTATGTGGAGACAATCTTGGGGGAGAGAGATGAGATGCATGGCTGTGTTTGCATTGCGGCATTCACTGGGAAAGATGAAGAGGAAATTTAGATACGGATTATGCTGGTGCCGTTATTTTTAGAATGGGGAACCAATACCTGATATTTGTGGCGAGGAACAGATAGTACACCACTATGCGTTGTGTATATAGGAGGAAGGCATGTAGGAGGAGGATAAACATAGATCACTATGATCTGGCAGATGGCAGATGAGTTGTGTTCATAATATGGTGGTGTCAGGCTACTCTTTGCAGAACCGGGGAATGAAGACATACAGTTGAAAGGTCTCAACTCAGAGAGCGGGGAGATGTCCTGAGGTTGCAATATGGTTTGGGAAATCAATCAAGATTACGACGGAACTATCACAATGTGGCGAATTTATTGAAGAGAGGGGATATGTCTATGGAGGAAACATACGACGAAGTGGAACCAGTGTGTGATCAAGCAAGAATAGATCCAATCTATGTGTGCAGTGGGAGTAAATGAGTCAGTTACACAGGGATCACTAAAATTGATGTTAAAAATATATATGTAAATGAGAACGGATGCAATATGGTTTGGGAAATAAATAAAGATTACGATGGTAAAGCCACACTGTGACGAATTTAATGCAGAGAGGGGATATGTCTATGGAGGAAACATACGACGAAGTGGAACCAGTGTGTGATCATGCAAGAATAGATCCAATCTATGTGTGCAGTGGGAGTCAAAGTTACACAGGGATCTCTAAAATTGATGTTTAAAATAATATATGTAAATGAGAACGGATGCTATATGGTTTGGGAAATAAATAAGGATTACGACGGTAAAGCCACACTGTGACGAATTTAATGAAGAGAGGGGATATATATCTGGAGGAATCATACGACGAAGCGGAACTAGTGTGTGCCGTGGGAGTAAATGCGTCAGTTTATAATGTAGTAATTTCACTGTTACACAGGGATTTCTGATATTGATGTTTAATTTGTGTACATGAGAACGGATGCAATATGGTTTGGGAAACAAATAAAGATTACGACGGTAATACCACAATGTGATGAATTTATTCAAGAGAGGGGTAATGTCAACGGAGGAATCATACGACGAAGCGGAACCAGTGAGTGATCATGCAAGAATAGATCCCATTTACGTGTGCCGTGGGAGTATATGTGTTAGTTTAAAATGTTGTTATTGTTATTTGCTGTTTAAATTAATTTATGTAAATGAGAACGGATGATTGAACAGCGAATGAAGGCATCCAGGCCTACATATGAGATCTAGGAAGAGTACATATGCATATTCAGAATTCGACATATGTGATTAGTAATCCAAAGATGAGAAGCGATAAGTTCTCAGCTTCGGCGTGAAATGCAGATAGTGGATCAACACCCGCCTCCCCGTGGTGGGGACGGGCAACTTAGGGCTATCCTAAGGCAAAAGGGTGTCGTATGCTAACAGCATACAAAACAGAGAGAATAATGAAACCGAAAAGAGATTTATTATGTATGAATAGAGAGAATTCATTACCTTGAGGACCCCGGTAGTAGCCATCAGGCCAAGGCACGGGTGATTCAAGAAAATGAAAAAAAAAAAAAAAAAAAAAATGTCTTACATTGTCCACTTTGCGCGAAGTGGCAACAACGCGACGGCGTCCTCAACTCCTCATAAAAGGTGTCCCCGCCCTTCCCGACGCGGAGTTCCTGCGGGAGCTCGCCTCTAGGAATGGCGGGCTGGGCCGCGACTGCCGGGTAGTCAGGAAGATCGGGCGACCGGAGTGGCGTAGCCGCCATTGGGTGCTGGAACCCGAACCACGGTGGTATGCGGAACTGGTGGCGCGAGGACGGGCCTACGTGGGGCATGCGTCCCACGTGGTAGAGGAATACCGTGTGCCTATTCGCTGCTACCGCTGCCTTCGTTTCGGGCATGTGGCACGCGATTGCCGTGAAACGGCAACGACGTGCGCTCACTGCGGTGTGAGCGGCCACCTCCGCGCCAACTGTCCACGCTGGCAGGAAGATAGGTGTTGCGCTGTTTGCTTGCGTCGCGGACTGCCGGCGCAGCATGACGTCTTTGGGGGCGCGTGCCCTGAATATCAGCGCGTTCGAGAACTGCTCCGGTTAAACACCGCCTATGGCCCTACGAGTTCTCCAGATTAACATGGGGCGGGGGCGTGTTGGCATGGGGGAGTTGCCGTTGCTTGTGTCTCGGGATCGGGTTGATGTCTGCTTGTTGCAGGAACCCTATATGCCGCACGGGAGAATCCGGCATGTCCCGCTGCACTACCGTGCGATCTTCACCCCCGGTGGCCGTGCAGCTATCCTAGTCGCGAACACGGATATCACAGTGCTCGAACACAAGCAGTACGCATCAGACGACATACTGGTGATCACCGTCCAGAAGGGCATGCTCACGGTCCTCCTGGTCAACGTGTATATTCCCAATGGCGCAGACGGCGAGCTGGTCCTGGAGAAGGTGGAAGAGGTTTTGACCGCGTATGCCGGACACGACATCTATGTGTGTGGGGACTTCAATGCCCGCTCCCACCTCTGGGGCGATCGCGTAACGACCAGTCGGGGGGAACTCGTGACGCAAATGGTGCTCACTAACGGGCTGACCATCGTCAATACCCCAGGTGAGCCGACCTTCGCCACCGCGAATGGGGAGTCGATTATCGACCTGACCCTGTGTAACCGCGTTCGTCGGACGGTGGCACGCGGCTGGCGCACGTCAGCAGTCATCACCAGTGATCACCGTACAATAACGTTTGAAGTCTCTTCGGCAGATGCGTCGGGTGCAGAACAGCGTGGCACCGCGTACAATTATCGTCGGGTCAACTGGGAGGCTTGCAAGCGCGATGTTGTAGGGCAGGAACCCTATACCAGTACTGTGCCAGAGGATGCACTAGATGATCGAATCCTGGCTCTCCAGCGGGATATCCTGAGGGTGGTCCGGCCCTACGCATCACGCCGCACGAGCGGTTATCGTCTCGGCCAGCCATGGTGGACACCTCTCCTTACGACGGCAAAGCGCGAGACAAGGCGTCTCCGCAGGTCGTTCCAGCGAGCGCGCAGGGGGACGCCGGAGAGGGCCAGGTTCAGCGCGCAGTATCGGCGCCACATGGGCTGCTACCGGAGGGGAATCCGTGAGGCTAAACGCATGTATTGGGCGCAGTTCGTCGAAGAAACCATTGCCCGCAATATCTGGGGGCTCCCGTATGTCCTCGGGCGGGACAAGTTGAAGGACCACACGGTATGGTGCAGTATGCGCGCGGGAGAGGGATATACCCAAGGATGGGCGGAGACTGGGAGTGTACTCCTAGATGGAGCACTACGGTGCGAGGAGGACATCCCGTTGCCAACCTGTATTTACACCCCCACTGCTCTTGCACAGGTAGAGAAATTTACATGTGCGGAAGTTCGGGAAGTGATCTGCACCCTTAAGCACGGCACCAGTCCAGGTTTCGACCAGATAACGGTGGACATGCTTCGTGAGCTAGCCGATCGCTACGTTGGGGAATTGACAGCAATATTCAACCTCTGCAGGGAATATGGGTATTTCCCACGGCCCTGGAAGCTCGGCATGCTGCGGCTTTTCCCCAAGCCGGGAAAAACTGATTTACAGAGGTGGGACGCATACCGGCCAATTACCCTTCTGCCCACTCTTGGCAAGGTGCTGGACAAGATCCTTGACACGGAACTCCGCCGTATTGTCGCACCCCAGCTTAGCCCCCACCAGTACGGGTTCATGCGGGGCAGAGGGGTGGACGATGCCTTGTCCCACATGTGGCACAACCTCGCAGGAAGCGCAGCCAAATACCAACTGCTAATACTGGTCGACTTTCAGAAGGCATTTGATAGCGTGGACTGGTGTTTGTTGCTAGCAGAGCTCGAGCAACTTGGAGTCGGTGGGAGCTTGTTGCAGCTAGTGGCGGACTACTTGCGAGACCGAACACTAATGCTTGCGATTGGAGACACGGTCCTCACACGCAGGCTGCTCCAAGGCTGTCCGCAGGGGAGCCACTTGGGCCCCCTTCTTTGGAACGTCCACATCAACACTATCCTTCGGAAGCTCGACGCAGATGGGACGCTGTACACGGCGTACGCGGACGATCTACTCCTGCAGGTCGATGGTAGAAGTCGGCGGGACTTAGAGAGTCGAGCCTCGCAAACTCTAGCCTTGCTGTACAGCTACGGCGCAGCCCAGGGGTTGACCATCTCTGAGGAAAAGACGGTTGGGATGGTGGTCGGCCAGCGTCGCACGCGGACAGTCCGGAACCCGGTTATCCGGTTTGGAGAACGGACCCTTCGGATTGCGGCCACGGTGCGTTACCTCGGTGTTCTCCTGGATGCCCACCTCACCTTCATGCCGCACCTGCAGTACTTGCGCAGGAAGTTGGAGCGCCTAGTATATGGCCTACAGCGCGTGGGGATCACGAAGTACATTCTCCCGGGCGCAAAGCTGAAGCAGCTGTATAAAGGAGCTGTGCTTCCTTTGCTAACATTTGGTTGCGTCCTCTGGGGGCACCGGATGTCCCACGTCCATTTTTCGCGCAAGGTTGCAAGTATGCAGAGGCTCAGTTTGATCTTCTGGTTTGGTGGGTATCGAAGTGTTGCCACCTCTTCTATTTTAGTTTTGTTGGGCCTTCTCCCGATTGATCTGGAGGTCCGGGACAAGCAAGCCCGCTATGCACTCCGCAGCAGCGGTGGGGTGTGCGTCGACGGTCTGCAGCTCCATCATACAAATAGAGGCTGGAAGCGCAAACTTCGTGCCCAGCAGATAAGCCACTGGCAGCAGCGTTGGGACGCGGCGGACGAGGGGAGACAACTTCATCGCTTCATCCCATGCGTCCAGTACACGGAGAACGCGTGGTTCCGTCCGCGTAAAGCGATGGTGGAACTACTGACGGGCCACGGGAACATGAACGTATACTGGGAGCGCCGGGGATTGGCGGTTGGCGCACGGTGCCCATGTGACAAGGGCGATGAAGATGTCCCACATATTCTGTTCGATTGTCTGTACTATGACCAGGAGCGTGCCGGTTGGTACGCGGCGCTACGGAGGTTGGGAATATATGTATACACTGCCTATGACACGTTGATTGCCGGAAAGCAAGCATATGAAGCTTTTGCAGATTATGCAGACAGGATAGTCGATTTACGACGGGCCATAGGGGATGATGTAGTTAGCTTGCGAAGGCGGCGGTGAGATACGGAGCAATTGTATTAGATATGTTCCATGAGAATGCTCCATATGATACCTTTTAGTATACAGAGGATGATGAGTCTAATTCCTGGATTAGAATCTATTCCCAGAATATGTGTCTCCATCTTGATTTCGTGACTATTTCCTGGATTAGAATCTATTACCAGAATATGTGTCACTGTCATAATTTAGTGTTTATTTCCTGTTATGTGTCTATTTCCTATATTGTGTCTTTAACCTGGATTTGTAACTATTACACTATCTTCATTTTGAGACTATATTCTGGATATGAATCTGTTACCTGGATATGTGTCTCTATTACCTTGATATTGTGTCTTTTACCAATATTGTGTCTATTACTTGGATAAGGGTCTCCTTCTTGATTATGTGTCTCTATTACCTTGATTATGTGTCTTTTTCCTATATTGTGTCAATTACCTGGATATGTGTCTATTCCCTGGATATGTGTCTATTACCTGGATTTGTGTCTTTATTACCTGGAACAGAATCAAGAGGTGTCAAACAAGAACAAAATAAAGAGGTGTAAAGCAAGGCAACACGAAGACAGTGGAAGAGTAAATAATCATAATGTACGAGTTATAATTGGACGAGGAATAATTGAGATGTGCAACCTGTACAACTTCGCAGATAGCAGAAAGCACCCGCCTCCCCGTGGTGGGGACGGGCAACTTGGGTCCAACCCAAGGCAAAAGGGTGCCGCCATCCCATGGCAAATAAGAGATACAGAAAAGAGAATTTTCATTTTCCGTGATACACCCGGTAGTAGCCAGATGGCCGAGGTACGGGTTACCTAAGAAAATGAAAAAAAAAAAAATGTCTTACATTGTCACTACGATAAATTTTATTGTGATGGAGCAGATACTCATAACAGTGTCGATGGATATCGATTATATGAAAATAGGATTGATATTTTTATTATGTAACAGTGTAACTGATAATGTGAAATATGTACGATAAGTCTTTTGTGACGGAGAAGATACTCATAACAGAGTCGATAGATATCGAATATATGGAGAGATAAGAAAATATTTTAATTTTGTAACAGTGTTACAGATAATGAGAAATGTGTTCTACAGAGGGGCCACAGATAGATATAATATTATGATAGATAATGATTTGTACGATAAATTTGTTGTGACGGAGCAGGTACTCATAACAGTGTCGATAGATATTGAATCAGAAGGGATAAGAAAAATATTTTCATTTTGTAACAGAGTTACTGATAATGTGAAATGTGTTCTACAGAGGAGCCACAGATAGATATAATTTTATGACAGATAATGATTTGTACGATAAATTTATTGTGATGGAGCAGATACTCATAACAGTGTCGATGGATATCGATTATATGAAAATAGGATTGATATTTTTATTATGTAACAGTGTAACTGATAATGTGAAATATGTACGATAAGTCTTTTGTGACGGAGAAGATACTCATAACAGAGTCGATAGATATCGAATATATGGAGAGATAAGAAAAATATTTTTATTTTGTAACAGTGTTACAGATAATGAGAAATGTGTTCTACAGAGGGGCCATAGATCGAATTGATGCACCATTACTGGCGGCCAACGGATATATGGAGAGAAAAGATAGATAATTTTTGTAACAGTGTAACTAAAAATGTGAAATGTGTTCTACAGCGGAGCCACAGATAGATATAATATAATGATAGATAATGATTTGTACGATAAATTATTGTAACGGAGCAGATACTCATAGCAGTGTCGATCGATATCGAATTCGCTATTTAATTTGGTAAGATCGATATCGATATTTAATTTGGTAACAGTACAACTGATTATGTGAAATGTGTTCTACAGAGGAGCCACAGATAGATATAATATTATGACAGATAATGATTTGTACGATAAATTATTGTGACGGAGCAGATACTCATAACAGAGTCGATAGATATCGAATATATGAAGAGATAAGGAAAATATTTTAATTATGTAACAGTGTACTGATAATGTGAAATGTGTTCTACAGAGGAGCTACAGATAGACATGATGATCCATTGCAGATGACTAATGGATTTATGGAGAGAAAAGATAAATATATTACTTGGATATTAATATTGTAAAGTGTTTCAACAGAGGAGTCACAGATAGATATTAATTACATATAATGATTTGTACGATAAATTTATTGTGACGGAGCAGATGCTCATTACAGAGTCGATAGATATCGAATTTGAAGAGATAAAATTGATATTTTTATTTTGTAACAGTGTAACTGATAATGTGAAATGTATTCTACAGAGGAGCTACAGAGTCGATAGATATCGAATGTAAGAAGGGATAAGAAAAATATTTTTCTTTTGTAACAGTGTTACTGACAATGTGGAAGAAAAACAGCAACTAGCTAGATTGTAGTACAGTGCCCTACCTCCTCGTGGTGGGGACGGATAGCCAACCAAACGGGCACAGTCACACTGTGGCGATAGATACTGACAAAAGAAAAAGTGAAACCACCACCCCCGGTAATAGCCGTCTGGCTAAGGAACGGGGAAATAAAGAAAATGAAAAAAAAAAAAAAAATGTCTTACATTGTCACTGTCATAGCAACGAGCGGACGTGCTCGAATGAGCTCCGTGAAATATAGTGATATACAGTGCCAGTGTATTTGTAAATGGACATAATTTGTTGCTGGGAAGCGAGCATATAGAGTGAGTACCAGGTGGAGACATAATTCATCAAAATCAACCCTGGTTGAGAGAACTTGAGAATTTGGACGGCACGCGGCGTATGGCTGGAGTTGGCGGTGGTCGTCTTCGCGTATTGGTGCGTAGCTAGTGCCCGGGAAAACAGTAAGTAGCACCCACAATGGCTGAACTGACTTCCTCGCGGGCTAGCGGCGCAAGTGACGGCAGTACAACTCGAATAATATTAATGTAAACACTGTTTCGGGAGAACGGCCCCTTGTGTAGCCATAACAGGGGCAGAGAACTCCCTTCACGGTGTCCGTGCGCGGGAGGGTAGAGCGCTGAACCGACTCTTCACGGCTGCGAACCGACTCTCAGGAGGAGAGAATCGGCTCCCAAAGGGGACGTATCTCCGAGGCCAGTGCCGGGACCCGGTTCGTGAATCGGTCTGCCGCAGAGGTTCACGGAGTTGCGCCGCCACTTGGGAGATAGCGCCACTGCCGCAAGGATCTGCTCCAGGCGGCCGCACGGGGACGGAGTTGCGCCGACCACCGGGAGATAGCGCCATTGCCGTCAGGATCTGCTTCAAGAGGGCGCGCGCGGAGACGAAGTTGCGCCGACCGCCGGGAGATCGAGATACCAGGGTCTGCGGTGGACCGCCACCCCGGAATAGGACGGATACTGCCGGATTATGGGAAGCCACAACCTAGGTTTGGTTGGGCAGGGAGCTATTCCGGATTGTGGGGAAGGCCACAGTCTGGGATTACTTGGGAAGGGGACCATTCCGGATTGTGGGGAAGGCCACAGCCTGGGATTACTTGGGAAGGGGACCATTCCGGATTGTGGGGAAGGCCACAACCCAGGATTACTTGGGAAGGGGACCATTCCGGATTGTGGGGAAGGCCACAACCCGGGATTGGCGGCCTTGCACCAGACCTCCCACTCCATCCCCGCTAGGGGGAGGCCCCTTGGAACAGGTCAACCTAAAGCAGTGCCGCCCAAAAAAACCGCACCCCGACAGACCCACGAGCCCCCGAAGGGAGACGGCCACGTTTTCCACCCGCCAGAGCGCCGTCCGCTGCCGGGCGAGGGGATCACGGTTGGGACACCGCCATGAAACGGATTCTTCGTGGACGCTGGAGAGTGGGGACTCACTAGTGTCTTCCCCTGGCTCCTGTCATTCCACCTGTTCACGGAGCCGGAGGGGAGTCCCCCCACCGCCCATTACCATTGACCAGCTTGAGGAGCGGGTGGATGCTCTCCTTCAGGGAAAATCCTTTGTACGCGTCTCCACCACCGACAGACGAGAGCTCTGGGAATGTATTCGATCATTTCATGACAAATGCAGGTCCGGCTTGCTCGCTGCCGGCGCTCCGGCTGGGGATGGCGCCGCTGAGGGACCAGATGGAGATATCTCACCTGCCTCGCAGGGATGTCCCCCCCGTCGTCTGCGGCGGCGGATGAGGCACATAAGAATATCCTTGCGCACCTTGATGCCCTAGGAAACAAGAAGGGGACCAAGGGTGTCTGTATTGCGTTACGGGATGAAGTGGCAACACTGTGGTCTGCCTCTCGCATCCCACGGGGGAGCATAGCCCAACCTGACGCGCCGGAAGCGGCACGTCTCTATATTGAATTGACCAGGTTACTACGCGCCACGCCTATCCCCTTGGCATCCCTCCAACGCCTTGAGGACATAACAGCGCGCCTATGGGAGCATTCTGTGTCCCCTCCAGGGGTGGACTTAGGCCTTCCGTCGGTGGCAGAGCAGGTGATTTCCGTAATTGACGAACGATGCAATGCGCTCCAGGCGGAATTACGCCAACAGCAAGTTGAACCCAGTAGTGTTGAGGCTGACATGCCAGGAACGGCTGTTTTACGGACCTTGGAGGAGCGCATCTCAATGCTTGAGACAACTGTACTTGTTCAAACAGAGACAATCCGGGACAGGATTGACGCTAACCTCCGGAATGTGGTTGAGCGAATCGTTGCTGTCTTCGACGAGAGGTGTGGCGCATTTCAGGCAGCTCCGGGTGCGGGTGCACACGGCGTGATGGAGGGTCGCCTTGCCGCACTGGAAGTGGCGCTTCTTGATCAGACAGCGGCTGTAAAATTCCCCGCGGGGCACTGCGGGCCGCTTCCACGTGTGGACGACTCCGGGAAGCAGCCCACGGCACGTTTCGCTGACCGACGGAGGAAGAAGCCGACCCATCCCCTGCTCCTCGCGAAAGCCGGCCCAGACGTGCAGGAATCGCTAGAAGAATTAGTTACTGCGTTTCTCGCGTCGGAGGGCTCGGTTAACGTCGACGGTTGCCGAACCACGCGCGGGGGCGGGATACTCATCCGCGTGGCGGAAGCAGATGGGGTCGCCAGCTTGCGCCTGCGTCTGGCCACACACCCTGCGCTGCGTGAGATGCCGTTACAGCGGCGTCGCCCGCTGCTCCTGCTCAAGGGAGTCCCCGCTATTCCCGACGTCGAATTTCTGCGGGAACTAGACTCGCGGAATGGCGGTCTTGGCCGTGAATGCCGGGTGGTCCGCAAGATCGGCAAACCAGATTGGAGGAGTACTCACTGGGTTTTGGCACTCGATCCGGAATGGCATCGAGAATTGGCAGCGAGGGGACGAGCGTACATCGGACACAGTTCCCACGCTGCGATGGATTACCTCGTCCCATTACGCTGCTATCGCTGCCTTAGGTTCGGCCACCTGGCCCGCGATTGCCGTGATGCTACCCCAACATGCGCACATTGTGGTGCTAGCGGTCACTGCCAAGGCGACTGTCCCCAGGCTGCAGAAAGTGCTTGCTGCCCAAACTGCCAACGCAGGGGGCTGCGCAGGGCGCATAACGTGTTTAGTAGGGCCTGCCCGGAATTGGGGAACGCGCGGGACCAGATCCGACGCGACATCGATCGTGAAGCGGCGATGGCACCAAGAGAGGGAGCCATACGCACGACTTCTCGCAGGTCAGCAAGTGCCTAACGCCGAAACACTTCAGAATAGAATTCGGGGACTGTCACACTGGGATTGCTTCTGCATGGAATACAATGGGCCATGAATGGGTCAGATGAAAAAAAAAAAAAAAAAAAACGTTTCGAGACAAAACCATGAAGGGACTTCACTGTTTGCAGCGCAAGAGAAACGTCGGTATAATTGTAATTATGAGTTATTATGATATGTGTTATTGATATGTGTTATTGATATGTGTTATTGATATGTGTAATTGATCTGTGTTATGGTTATATTGGGCATACCTGGAGCAGTTATGGGCACCAACGTGAGCAAATGGCTGAGCGTGGGACGTAGGGTTCGTCTCGTGCATGCTTGTGTAAGTAGAAATGCAAGGTTGGAACAGTGGGTATTCCTATGTATGATGGATTGAAGCTGGAGTACTGACAGATGTGGGTAGAATGTAATACTGTGTGAAGTAAGCGAATGAGCCAATGGTCATGCCAATGGAATATATATATAGCGGAATTGATGATATAATGTAGTAGTGGGTACTACTTTGGAAAAGAACTAATTCCAGCCAATGAGATATAAATATTGCGGAATTGTTGATATCATGTAGCAGTAGGAACCACTTTGGAGAAGACCAAATTCAAGCCAATGAGATATAAATATTGTGGAGTTGTTGATGTAATGTAGCAGTAGGAACCACTTTGGAGAAGAACTACTTCAAGCCAATGAGATATAAATATTGCGGAATTGTTGATATAATGTAGCAGTAGAAACCACTTTGGAGAAGAACAAATTCAAGCCAATGAGATATAATATTGTGGAGTTGTAGATATAATGAAGCGGTAGGAACCTCTTTCAAGCTAATTCAAGCTAATACAAGCTATTTCAAGCCAATGAGATATAAATATTGCAGCATTGATGATATGAAATGTTGAAGAAGGGATCGCTTTGAAGAAATATTTGAGAAGCCAAATATATTGACAATGACATTTTGCGGGACAAGAGGTGAGAGATGAGATAGAGTTGATCCTAAATGGTTTGAAAGACATATGTGGAAACATAAATCAGAAAGAAATATGGCTAGGGGATTATACACTAGGATCATATACATGAGTACATATAGCAGAATACACAACATCTTGCTTTCGCAGATAGTAGAAAGCATCCGCCTCCCCGTGGTGGGGACGGGCAACATGGGTTTATCCCATGGCTAAAGGGTGCCGCCATGTGATGGCAAATGAGAAATAGTGAAACCGAAAAGAGATTTTTCATTTTACAAGTGACCCCCGGTAGTAGCCCAATGGCCGAGGTACGGGGTTAGCAAAGAAAATGAAAAAAAAAAAAAAAATGTCTTACATTGTATATAAACTTAAGTTAAGTTCTCTTCCAAATTCAAAACTCTGTTTGTTAAAATTGTAAATATTATTCAAAAATCTGTCTGTCTTAAAATAATAATAAATATATGTCTGTCTACAAATCTGTCTGTCAAATCTGTCTGTCAAATCTGTCTGTCAAATATAAGTTCTGTCTGTCTAAAAATGTATATATCTGTCTGTCTACTGTCTATCTGTCTTGTTGTTTTTGTTATCCTTGTTTGTGCCGTTGGCAGTGGTCTCCGCTGGTGGTGGGTCACCATGCCTCCACGTGGCGGGGACGGTAACTCCTGCATTTGCTGTGGCATGCCACAGTAAATGTAGGAGGCAAAATGGTGGTAGTTATTAGTAGTTATGTATTGTTGATTTTTCTAATTTGGACATTTTGTTAAATTTTTTTAGAGAGAGGTGTATGAATGGTATTAGTAAGTTATAAGTATGATTGTAAGTGTGTGAATGTTTTGTAAGGACTTCCCGTAATATGTGTTCCACATGGGCGCGGGAAGTCCTAATAAATTGTACATAAGTATGATTGATACCTCGAAGTAAGTTAAAATAAATGAAAAAAAAAAAAAAAATGTCCCTATGGCAACGAGTCAATGGTGTACGGACTTTCGTTAACGATCAATGGAATATCATGTAACATCTGTAAAAACATTGTATATAAACTTAAGTTAAGTTCTCTTCCAAATTCAAAACTCTGTTTGTTAAAATTGTAAATATTATTCAAAAAAATCTGTCTGTCTTAAAATAATAAATTTCTGTCTATCTACAAATCTGTCTGTCAAATCTGTCTGTCAAATATAAGTTCTGTCTGTCTAAAAAATGTATATATCTGTCTATCTACTGTCTATCTGTCTTGTTGTTTTTGTTATCCTTGTTTGTGCCGTTGGCAGTGGTCTCCGCTGGTGGTGGGTCACCATGCCTCCACGTGGCGGGGACGGTAACTCCTGCATTTGCTGTGGCATGCCACAGTAAATGTAGGAGGCAAAATGGTGGTAGTTATTAGTAGTTATGTATTGTTGATTTTTCTAATTTGGACATTTTGTTAAATTTTTTTTTAGAGAGGTGTATGAATGGTATTAGTAAGTTATAAGTATGATTGTAAGTGTGTGAATGTTTTGTAAGGACTTCCCGTAATATGTGTTCCACATGGGCGCGGGAAGTCCTAATAAATTGTACATAAGTATGATTGATACCTCGAAGTAAGTTAAAATAAATGAAAAAAAAAAAAAAAATGTCCCTATGGCAACGAGTCAATGGTGTACGCGCGTGTATGTGCTCACGAAATTACTTCATTATCATGGTTCAGTAATTTTCTGAGAACTTACTTAGTGGCTGTGGCGTCAGCATAGTGCCAGGACCAAGTGGAGACATTAATTTCCAAAATCGGACCCAGAGGAGAGTACTGCGAAAAATTGGACGGCGTGCGGCGCTTGGCCGGGGTAGCAGGAGCTCGTGCCCGTACATTATGGCGACGCCCGTGTCTCGAAAGATTTGAGAAGGGTGAGTTGAGCCCACAGTGGCGGAACTGTGTTATTTTGAAGGCTTGCGCGCAAGTGGCAGCAGTACAATACGCTAAAATCTAATTGTAAACACCGTTTTGGAGAACGGCCCCTTGCGCGGCCATTGTGGAGCCAAAGAGATCCCCGACACGGTGTGCGAGCGGGTGGACAGTCGGGGATTCGGCTCCTCGGTTTAGGAGTCGACTCCGGAGTCATTGGGAACGGTTCTGGGAACCGACTCTCGAGGCGGGACGTGACCCCGAGCCACCGCTCGTGGTGCCACCGCTCGGGAGGCGTCGGGCTCGACTCGCGGCGCTCCCTTTCGGTGGGTGGCGCAACTGCATCCCTGCACGCGAACGACGAGACCCGGAGCAGGAACCGGGAACCGCGGCCGGATTGTGGGGAGGACTCGTCGCCGGATTGTGGGGAGGACTCGTCGCCGGATTGTGGGGAAGACACGCCGCCGGATTGTGGGGAGGACACGTCGCCGGATTGTGGGGAGGACACGTCGCCGGATTGCGGGGAAGACACGTCGCCGGATTGTGGGGAGGACACGTCGCCGGATTGCGGGGAAGACACGTCGCCGGATTGTGGGGAGGACACGTCGCCGGATTGTGGGGAGGACACGTCGCCGGATTGCGGGGAAGACACGTCGCCGGATTGTGGGGAGGACACGTCGCCGGATTGCGGGGAAGACACGTTGCCGGATTGTGGGGAGGACACCACCCAGGATTTAGGGAAGGGCACCGCCCAGGATTTAGGGGAGGCCGCTTCGACGGATTTCGGGAAGGACGCTTCGACGGATTTTGGAAAGGACGCATCAACGGATTTTGGGAAGGACGCTTCGACGGATTTCGGAAGGGGACCTGACCCGGATTTTGGGAAGGGCACTGGCACACTTGCGGCACGCCCATGGAGCACCAGACCATGCCGCACCCCGACAGGTTACTCGGTGTCGCGTCTCCGGCCCCGACGGTGGGTGAACCCCCCAAAGGTGATGGTGAGGTATTCCACCCGCCCATGCGCCGTCCGCTTCCGGGCGAGGGGATCCGGACAGGGACTCCGCGTCGACGGCGGAGGAAATTCCACGAAACGGACTCTTCTTGGACGTTGGAGAGCGGGGATTCTCTGGTATCGTCGCCTGGCTCTCCCCGTACGCGGAGTCAGAGAGGGGCCCCTCCACGAACCATCACCTTAGACCAGATGGAGGAGCGAGTGGAGGCACTCCTACGGGGAAAGTCCTTCTCGCGGGTGTCAAACGCCGACCGGTGTGAATTGCGGAGCTGCATTCGCTCCTATTGTGACGAATGCAGGACGGGTCTGAACGTTACCAGTGGGCCACTTACGGAGCGACCTGCCGAGGTTGGACCACCTGCCACGCAGCCCGAGATCGACGAAGCGTACAGTCATGTTCTTCAGCAGCTTGACGCCTTAGGGGCAAAGAAGGGCAATAAGGGTGTCTGTGCTGCCTTGAGGAAGGGTGTGGCTACGCTATGGTCTGCCTCCCGCCACCCCCGAGGGGACATGGACCCCCCGGATGCGCCGGAAGCGGCACGGCTCTATGATGAGTTAACCGGGTTGCTGCGTACAACATCGATGCGGGAGGGCTCCCTCGCACGCCTCGAAGACTTGGCGGCACGCCTGTGGGAATATACGGTGTCCGCCCCAGGAGGGGGCGCAGACACCGGCCAAACATCTATGGCGGAACAGATCATATCTGTCATAGATGAGAGGTGTAATACGCTGCAAGCGGAGCTGCGGCAACAGCACGTGGGCGATGTGATGAACGTGGGCGATGTGATGCCGGGATCAGCTGTGGTCCGCGCCTTGGAGGCCCGTATTGGTCAGCTCGAGACAACGGTTTGTGAACAACTGGAAGCTGCTCGGAGCAGGGCGGATGCCGACAGCCAGCTTGTTGTGGACAGGATGGCCGCTGCCTTCGCCGAAAGGTGCGACGCATACCAGGCAGAACGGCATCGCAGTGATGACACTGACATCCGGGAACCTGCGGGTGCAAACGGAGTGATAGGGGACCGTCTTGATGCGCTGGTTCATTCAGTTCATGAACAAACAACGGCAATACGGGCCCTTGCGGCACACCGAGCTCCGCTGGCTGGTATCGGCGAGGACGAAGAACCAACTGAGGAACCCTTCCGCACCGTGGATAGGCGTCGCTGGCGGAAGCGGTCTACCCATGTCCTCCTGCTGGACAAGGCTGCTGCTGCGATTGAGGGTACGGCCCAGGATCATGTCCGCGATCTCCTGGCCATGGAGGCGGCTGTCAATATTGACAGCTGCCNTCATGTCCGCGATCTCCTGGCCATGGAGGCGGCTGTCAATATTGACAGCTGCCGTGAAGTGCGCGGGGGCAGGATTCTGGTGGCGGTGGCTGAGGCGGATGGGGCCGCTTGCCTACGCCGGCGTTTGGCGGACTGCCCCGCCTTGTGTGAGGTGGCTGTCAAACGGCGCACCCCTTTACTCGTCGTAATGGGCGTTACCACGACCTCGGAGGACGCGTTCTTGCGGGAACTTGACTCCCGCAACGATGGCCAGGGGCGGGCGTGTCGGGTCGTCAGAAAGATTGGGCGCCCTTTGTGGAAGACGCGAAACTGGGTTCTCGCACTAGACCCACAATGGTACCGTGCGATCGTGGCAAAGGGGCGAGTCTATGTTCACCATAGCTCCCACACCGCCAAGGAATTTTTAGATCCGACCCGTTGTTATCGTTGCCTACGGTTCGGGCACTTCGCACGTGTCTGCCGCGAATCTGATCGGACTTGCTCACACTGCGGTGTGCGAGGCCACGGGAAGGGGGACTGTCCTCGGGCTGCTGACGAACCTACATGCTCGAACTGTTCCCGTCTTGGGCTTAGGGCGGGGCACGATGCGTTTAGTACGACATGTTCAGAGTTGATCCGTGTCAGGGTCCAGATCCGTGATCAAACGGATTATGGGGATTGATAGACATCTCATACCGGAATACTGCACTATGGAAGGAACACATAGGAAAACCTCCAACTGTGCGACGAAATAAATAAGGTGAGAGAAGAATGATATAGAGAGTGCTTGCTGGTGTCTCACTAGAAGGTGGTAGCAGTTATATCTAAGCTTCGGTGATGATCAAGTGAGAGATCATACATCGGGTTGGCAGCATAGCATTAATAGGCTGAACATCAGTGGTTTGGATTTCAGCTGTCGTGTCACAATGAGATAAGGGAGAAACTGCGAGATAAGGGTAGTGGTTGTTTTATTGTGTGGCGGTGAGGGGAAATACCAGACAGGTTTGTTGGCTCCGTCGTATACTGTTGACGCCACTGTATAAGGGTTGTGCAGAATGTTATGTAGTTATCTATTTCTTGTACTAGACTGAGTTTGTGTTGAAACATGTACTGGAGAAGCTAAAACAAAAACATGGCAGCGGTGGTTGTAGCCCAGAATGAGGTTATAAACTTGATGAGTCGTGATTGTTAAACCATGATTTGTGTTGTTAAAATTTGCACATGACTGTGTTCATGAAGACTGTGTTCATAAGACACATAATGGAGAATGAAGATTATGTTACAGAAATGGTTTGCAGAAGAATGGTAAGACACATAAAGGAAAATGAAGATGAAGTTACAGAAATGGGAATGGTATGTGGCAGTAAGGGGTAGTGCCACTTCCTATACTGTTGGCTCATGTGGGCGGTTATGTATCTGTAGTGCTTGACAGAGTTAATATTATGACATGTAATGGAGAATATAATGTGGAATGTGGTAAAGATAATGCTACCACATGAGGTTATTAACTTCACCAGTTGTGAAGAAAGTGGTGTTATTGTATTTTGAAACCAGACTGGATTTGTGAAATATGAGGCAAGATACTGGAGAAGATTATGTAACTGATCAGGTATACCGTGCATAGACATACTACGTTGGAGAAAGTATTAAGTTGGCGGCAGGAATATTAGAAGGAGTGAATAGGGAGTTTAAAAAGTTGCTAAAAGATAGTAGATCTGCACCCGCCTCCCCGCGGTGGGGACGGGCAACTTGGCCGAAAGGTCAAGGCAAAAGGGTGCTGCATACCTTGTATGCAAAAGAGGAGGAATATACCATGTTTAAAACACAAGAGGAATATACCTTATAAGATGTACCATACAGAGGAATATACCATGTTGAAAATATAATAGAGACAATTCGTTTCCTTAGACCCCTGGTAATAGCCTTTCGGCAAAGGAACAGGTAAACTAAGAAAATGAAAGAAAAAAAAAAAATGTCATAGCAACGACCTGTCAGCATACAGAGGCTTAGCTTGATATATTGGTTTGGCGGATACCGGAGTGTCGCCACATCCTCAATACTTGTATTGTTAGGCCTCCTCCCAATCGATCTGGAGGTTAAAGACAAGCGGGCGCGCTATGACCTTCGCAGAAGCGGCGAGGTGTGTCTTGATGGTCTCTTGCTGCGTCGCACAGATAGCGGCTGGAAGCGCAAGCTTCGTGCCCAGCTTACAGGCCACTGGCAAGCACGCTGGGACGCAGCAGTCGAGGGGAGGCAGCTCCACCGCTTCATTCCTTGCATACGGTACACGGAGAACGCGTGGTTCCGTCCGCGTAAAGCGATGGTGGAGCTTCTGACGGGGCACGGCAATCTCAACGTTTACTGGGATCGCCGGGGGATGGCGGTCAGCGTGCTGTGCCCGTGTGACGAGGGGGATGAAGATGTGGGGCATATGCTGTTCGAGTGCCGGTTGTATGACCCGGAACGTGCCGATTGGTACGCGACGCTACGGAGGTTGAACGTATATGTCACCGCAAAGTATGACGTGTTGATCGCGGACGAACAGGCTTACGACGCCTTTGAGGACTTTACGACCAAAATTGTTGATTTACGTCGGGCAATAGGGGACGATGTGGCTGGTTTATGCAGGCGACGGTAAGATGTGATGCGGCTAGTACGGAGGAGGGGATGCTTCTCCAGCTGAACTAACGGCAGTTGGTATGTTGTAGAGAGAATGGATCATTGGCATATTGGTATTGGATTCTTGGGTTATGGATTTCTGTAGAGAGAATGGATTATAGGCATATTGGAATTGGATTATTGAATTATGGATTTATGTAGAGTGTATGAATAATTGGATGATTGGATATTGGATAATAGGCATATGGCTTTATGACGTAGAGTGTAAGGATAATTGGATTGTTGGATAGGTGCTTTATGACATAGCGTGTATAGATAATTGGATAATTGGATATTGGATAATTGGACAAAGTGATTTATGTCGTAGAGAGAATGGAAAGTTGGATAACAGGATATTGGATTCTTGGATACTGGATTGTCGGATATGATTTACGTCGTAGAATATATGACAGGGATAAAGAAGAGTGAAGAACACCGACATGGGTGATATATTTGGATTATGGATTTATGGATAATATATGTGGATTATGGATTTATGGATAATATATGTGGATTATGGATTTATGGATAATATATGTGGAGTGTATGGATTTATGGATAATATATGTGGATTATGGATTTATGGATAATATATGTGGAGTGTATGGATTAATGGATAATATATGTGGAGTGTATGGATTAATGGATAATATATGTGGAGTGTATGGATTATTGGGTTAATGGATTTTTGGGTATAGGATAATAGGATTGTATTGGATTATTGGATGATAGGACGTTGGATTATTGGATATTGGATTGTTGGGTAAAGAAGAGTGAAGAGCTGCGACATGGGAGGTAAATTTTGTATATTGAATTTTGTTTTGAGAAATGGAACATCCGTAATGTTGTGGGTGCACATGCGAGATAGGAATATATCACCAGGAGAAACGACGTGAAATGCAGATAGTGGATCAACACCCGCCTCCCCGTGGTGGGGACGGGCAACTCAGGGCTATCCTGAGGCAAAAGGGTGTCGCATGCTAACAGCATACAAAGCAGTTTATCACTACAACAGAGAGAAAACCATTTTCGAGGAATAATGAAACTGAAAAGAGATTTTTCATTTTACGAGTGACCCCCGGTAGTAGCCCAATGGCCGAGGTACGGGGTAACAAAGAAAATGAAAAAAAAAAATTGTCCCTAAGCAACCGGTAACAACGAGACGTGAACAAATGTGCTCCCGAGGAAATGTTGTTTTATGGTGTAAACTAATTTTCGTGAACCCATATTGTGACTGGGAAGGAAGAGGAATCTCACAGGAATTGTTTGATGCATAAATTTTGGAAATCAACCGATGAAAACAGCGTGCTTGGATTTGGGCTGATCACACACGTTATGTGCCACAGGTCGGAGCAGTTTCCGGTGACCGGGACAAGTGGAAGGGCCTAAAATATACTAACAGAGGTGGGTACAGTATTAGGGAGCATATCCTGCCGAGATCCTTGCTTGCGGCGACAGTGGCATAGCTTAAATACGTTTAATCGTGTAAGTAAACAGCGTTTGGGAGAACGGCCCCTTGTACGGCAATTGCTGAGGCAAGGAGACCCCCCCCCCAATACGGTGTGCAGGCGGGTGAACCGACGGGGATTCGGCTCCTCATCTGAAGAATCGGCTCCCGGGTCATTGGGAACGGTTCTGGGAACCGACACGCCAGAGACCCGGATCAACGCCAGTGCGGAACCGGATCATCGGNCGCTCGACCCTAGGTGGCATGGGGAACTGGTGAGGAGAGGGCGGGCGTACGTCGGCCACGCCTCCTATGAAGCAGAGGAGTACGTCGACCCCCCCCTACAGTGCTTCCGCTGTTTGCGGTTTGGACACATGGCGCGCGATTGCCGTGACACCTCTCCGACGTGTGCGCTATGTGGCACGGGCGGCCACAAGAGGGACTCCTGCCCTCGGGCGCCAGAAGACCCAACCTGCCCGAACTGCAGGCGCACGGGCCACAGTGGGGCACATAGTGCATACAGCAGGGCTTGCCCAGTGTACTGTGGTGTGCGGGAGTTACTTGCGAAAAGACAAGCGAGGACAGGCGAGGAACGTGGGGCAGTGAGTGAGGCAACATGGCGTGGAACAGATACAGAGTTATCTGTGGAGAGGCGGAGTTAATGTTGGGAGGCTGAAAACAGATACTACATGAGATTGGCACCAAATTATTATTAGGAAATGCCAACGATTCTATGGATCACGAATTTATGGAGAGATAAGATCGATATATTGTAACAGTGTACCTGATAATGAAATGTGGAGCCATGGATAGAAACAATGTCCCATAGCATGGATACGGATATGTGGAGAAAATCTAAACTGATAAATTACTTGAGGCGGAGTTAATCATTAGGATGTTGTAAACGGATCAAGGGGGAGATTAGATTGATAAATTTGTTTAGTACATAGAAATGTGTATCTACAGAAGGAGCCATAGATTGATATGATTGGTGTATAATTACGACGGATATATGGAATTGAAACAGTGTTGCTGATAAATTTCTGAGCACTTTAAATACGAGGGACGATCTTCCGTTATCGCTGAGCTACAGATACGTGGAGAAAATCAAAACTGATAAATTACTTGAGGCGGAGTAGATAATTTAGGATCTCTCATGGTTCTATGGAGAGATTGATAAATTTGTTTAGTGAATAGAAATTTGTTTAGTGTATCTACAGAAGGAGCCATAGATAGATTTGATGTATAATTACAGATGGACGACGGATATGTGGAATTGAAAAGGTGTTAATGTGTAATGTGTACCAACAGAAGAGCCATAAATAAGATACGGAGAAACGATGCGTGAAGCAGATAATGAGAACATTGCAGTTTGAATTCGGAAATGTAACTATGTCATTGATTCTATACGTTAAAGCGCAACTGATGAATGAGCCGCTGTTCCATAAATAAGGAAACAACAATTATGCCACTGGAATAACATTGGACAAGAGAAACAGTAGCTAGATAGTAGTACAGTGCCCTACCTCCTCGTGGTGGGGACGGATAGCTAACCAAACGGGCACAGTCACACTGTGGCGAATGAGGATTATGAAATGAAGGGAATTCATTTACCTTGTGACACCTGGTAATAGCCAGAAGGCAAAGGTACAGGTTCGCAAGAAAATGAAAAAAAAAAAAAAAAAAAATGTCATAGCAACGACAGCCCCCTATACGATCCAGAGCGGGCGGACTGGTACGCGTCCCTACGACGGATGGGTTTGTACGTAGTAACACCGTTCGCCCGGCTGATTGAGACACAATCAGCATATGACGCATTTGCAAATTACGCAGACCGTGTAGTAGACCTGCGTAGTATTCTCGGGGTGCCGGTCAACGCTTTGCGCCGACTATGACGCTTCAAACAGGGGGGCGGAATGGCGGATGAGAAATGTTTAATATTGTTGTTTATGACAAGCTACATGTGGGGCAAGCAGAGCGGTACTTATTATTCGTAATTGTCAGGTTTGAAGAACGGACCCACCGGATATGGACAAATATTGAGATATGAACTTATACTATGATATGGTCTTATACTATGATATGGTCTTATACTATGATATGGACTTAAACTATGATATCTACAATAGCCTGCACTTATTTTTGTTGTTTATGGAATGATAGACTGGTATGTGTACATGAGTTATTGTTTGTGACAAATATAGTGATATGACTTATACTGCGATATGAACTTATACTATGATATGGACTTATACTGCGATATAAACTTATACTATGATATGGACTTAAACAATGATATCTACAATGGCCTGCACTTAATTTTTGTTGTTTATGGAATGATAGACTGGTATGTGTAAATAAGTTATTGTTTGTGATAAATATTGTTGTTTATGACAAGCTACATGTGGGGCAAGCAGAGCGGAGCTAATTATTAGTAATTGTCAGGTTTGAAGAACGGGCCCACCGGATATGGACTAATATTGTGATATGAACTTATACTATGATATGGTCTTATACTGCGATATGAACTTATACTACGATATGGACTTATACTACGATATGGACTTATACTATGATATGGACTTATACTATGATATGGACTTATACTATGATATGGACTTACACGTCTCTCCAATAGCCTGCACTTATCTTTGTGGTTTGTTGTTTATGGAATGATAGACTGGTATGTGTTAATGTGTTATTGTTTGTGTTAATGTGGTGAGAGAAGCTGTGGGAACCCACCAGAAACAAAAGGGATAACGATAGGTGTGTTGAAACGTTTGAACCTTTAGAAGATATTATGAAGCATGAAAGAATGGACTGGGCTGGACATGAAGGAATGCATTAAGAACCCGCGATGGAATGGAATGTTTGCGTCATTGTTATTTGTGTTAAATTGAAACCCAGAATGTTGGATAAAGATTGGTCAAGTTTACTGAATCTCAGACGAGCTACAAATATTGTAATACGACTGGACTCGCAAATAGTAGAAAGCACCCGCCTCCCCGTGGTGGGGACGGGCAACTTGCGATATAACACAAGGCAAAAGGGTGCTGCCAAATGTTGGCAATAATGAGTACAAACAAAGAGGATTTCATTCTATTTGTGACCCCCGATAATAGCCTGATGGCCGCGGAGCGGGGTTTATGAAGAAAATGAAAAAAAAAAAAAAAGTCATAGCAACGACACTACGGCGTTTGGGAGTCCATGTTTGGACCCCGTATGCACAGTTGATAGCGAGCAAGCAGGCGTATGATGCCTTCGCGGAGTATGCGGACAGGATCGTAGACCTGCGCCACGTTCTCGGGGTGCCCGTGAACCGGCTGCACAGGCGATGAAGCTGTATCTGGAAGCGAGATAGCACTGTCCTCAATGTGAATGATGAACATGTGTGAATGTATATCTTTGCATACTAATGAAGCGAGAGAATTGTCTGTCTGATTGATGTTGAGATTTACAGCAGAGCAAGAATGTGTCACTGAAACAATGGACAGGGATATGGACAACCTAAACTATGAAATTCTTGAGTTAAGAAGACCCATTCCATACTTGTTTGACATTGGATCATGTTCTGTGTGCGAACTAATTGGAGTGTGGAAGGGAGGCAGGGCCATCTCTTGTTTTGAAATTATGATCAAGGGAATAGTTTACCATTGGATAATATTGTATGTTTTATATGTGATAGAAGAGAATGGAAGTGATGCTAGTAATGTCGCATCTATTATGTTCCGTGTGAAAACAAAAGGGGATAAAGATGGAACGCAGAAAGTAGAACTGCACCCGCCTCCACGTGGTAGGGACGGGAACTTGGCAAAGCCATGCCAAAGGGTGCTGCCATCCACTGGCAAAAGAAAAAGTGCACAGACAATAGAATGTGATTCATTTTATATGGTGAACCTGGTAATAGCCATCTGGCTGAGGCACAGGTGATGCAAATAAAATGAAAAAAAAAAAAAAANTCCCATGTTCATAATATGATTTACCTGTACGACAAGGGGTGTGGATGAAATGAGTTGGTGATGGGTTTGTCAGTGTGGCATGCTGGACACAGTTTCTCAAGAAGTGTTTCAGCGCGGTATATCGGTTCACACACTGGCGGAGGCGTTTATGTTGACAGCGGCGCTGTGGAGACTTTGGAGCCCTGTGTCAGGTCGATGGTGATGTAGTAAGGAAAGAATGATATTGGAATTATGATTCGTTAACAATTGGACACAAGCTGGCTTGACATTCGATGATCAAGACGCTTGCATGATAGAACTAATGATGACGATGGCGCTGGAGGAGACGGAACTGGTGTCTATAGCGATCTGCGGAAGACAGTGACCACGGTTCCTAAATGAACGAATCGTGGAATACTTTTCCCTGTTGTAAGGCGTATAGAGGTTAATTATTCTAGTGTGATGTGTTAAACTCGTTTTCCGGTGGCCGCGAGTGCGGTATCAGCGCACTATTTGCTTCAGGAGGTGGGTGTGCGGAGGACAGGATTCTCTTCAACGTGATTTTACAAATAAGGATACAATTTTGTCTCCAATGCATGGGATGGATGAATGAAGGCTCGCATTCCGGCTCACGACTGGAGGGGAAACTCTTGACGGCGGAGATGGTGGTGACATGGTTGCCCTCTGTGGAGACGGGCTTGGTGTATGCAACGATGTGCGGTGGAATAAAAGAAAAAAAAATGGTGGAATAAACAATTTCGGACATGGTAGCCTCATAAGAGGCACTGTAACAGGTTACACATACTAGTGTGATGTATTGAGCTTGAATTCTGGTATGGATGAAACGAGTCGGAGATGGGAGTGTCAGCGTGACATAATAGAAAGCGGTGTAGTACCTTCTATGACGTGTTTCAGTGCGGTTTGCGAGTTCGCACTCTCGTGGTGGTGGAAACGGAGCAGGCAGGATAATCGATTGTGTTAAAATGTTGGATTCCATGTTGTGTAAGATCTGGGAAGGAGATGTGAGGAAAGAATTACCATAGAAATATTGTTGCAATGCATGGGATGGACGAAGACTTGACGCTTGGTGGTTGCATGTTAGAATAGAGAAACTACATTCGGCGATCTGCGGAAGTCGGTGAACACGAACGAATGGTGGAAATACACTAAAACGTATCCTGAGGAAATAGGCTGGTAGTAGTACAGTGCCCTACCTCCTCGTTGGTGGGGACGGATAACGCAAAACGGGCACAGCCACACAGTGGCGAAAGTTTACGGAGATAAAGATTATAGAAATTGAGATCATACCCCCCCGGTAATAACCATCTGGTCAAGGTACGGGGGATCTTATGAATAAAATGAAAAAAAAAATGTCATAGCAACGAGCGGACGCAAAAATTAACGCTCCTGTGGAAATTGAGATATCTAGTGGAAATAGAGATATTTAAGGTGAAATTTGTGTGTGGTCCGAAAAGGAAGCATCGCCGGTCCATGCGGACCCAAAAATTACGGAAATCGGACGCAGCAAAACGTACGAAGGAAAATAGCCTACGCCCAGCATGTACCCGGGGCCGGATGTGATGGCCATCGCGGTTTGGGGCGGGGCTGGTGTCTAATAACGCAACCCAGAGGTGAGTACTGGCTGGTGGCACACGTCCCAACGCTATTTTTGTTTGCGGCAGTAGCGACTTTTCCCCGGCGAGGACATTTCGAATTGTCAACATCGTTGGGAGAACGGCCCCTTGTGCCGCCATTGTAGGAGCAAAGAGCCCCCCACCACGGTGTGCGAGCGAGTGGGTGGAGCGGAACCGACTCACCGAGACAGGAGTCGACTCTCAGAACCGACTCCAAGAAAGGACGTATCGCCGACTGAACCACGGTCGTCCCGCCACCGGCTCACGGTGGGAGGCGCAGCTGGCAACGGTGGCGCATAGTGGGAGACATCACTCCGTCCTTGTGCGTCTGCGACGAACCGGATCGTGAGTCGGGTCCGGGTGGCGGTGGCGCTATCTCCTGGTAGGGGACATCACTCCGTCCCCGTGCGTCAGCGACGAACCGGATCGTGAGTCGGGTCCAGGCGGCGGTGGCGCTATCTCCTGGTAGGGGACATCACTCCGTCCCTGTGCGTCAGCGACGAACCGGATCGTGAGTCGGGTCCAGGCGGCGGTGGCGCTATCTCCTGGTAGGGGACATCACTCCGTCTCTGTGCGTCTGCGACGAACCGGATTGTGCCATCTGTTGGTGTGTGGCGCCACTTCGTTCCCGCCCGAAGACAACTGGGTCGTGAACCGGCTCGTGAGTCAATCCCCTGCGGCGCCGGGAACGTGGTGCCCTCTATTGGTGTGTGGCTCCACTTCGTCCGCGCACGACAAGCGACGCCGCGGGCCACCTGCTTGGATTGTGGGAAGGCCACAACCCGGGATTGTGGGCAGGCCACAGGCTGGGATTGTGGGAAAGCCACGACCCGGGATTGTGGGGAGGCCACAGACTGGGATTGTGGGAAAGCCACGACCCGGGATTGTGGGCAGGCCACCGGCTGGGATTGTGGGAAGGCCACAACCCGAGATTGTGG
>NNCF01136507.1:0-13968 GCA_002313205.1 Laupala kohalensis
AACGAAGTATGAACTTTGAGCAAATAGGGTGACTTGCCTTCTTTTTTAAATATATAAATTAAGTTATACATATGTTCGTCATGCGAACCGGGTGGCAGATTTGTATTTTCTGGCACTAACAATCAACTCGATATATTAATAAGTAAGAAACGTAAGAAAATCAGGCGACTATTTTTGTCGTTGGCTCTTGGTCTGGGTAGCGGTGAGTGGGCAGTGACTTAGTGAATGCCCGTCACCTCGTAATGGGTCAATAATGTGTAAAAATTATACGTTGTTTCGCAAAATGATTACGTCTCTAATAGTATGATTTTTACTGTAATTTACAACAATTAAGATAAGTCAATACTTGCCACTTGACGACACCAATGCTATGGTAATAGATCAAAGTGCCCTCTGTTGATAGTTTTATTGCTATAACTATTAAGACAACGTGGGCGTATACATCGTCGCGAGACTACCATATATTATAAATAACTTCCGGGGAAATCGATTTTTTGATATATCTGTTTACTATTTTTTAAATAATCTGTCGTAACGCCAGGCAAAATAATGATTATCGGGTGTGACGCATACCCGTTTTGGGTACTATTTGTGGTATATGTTTTGTTTTGTTTTTGAAATCACGAGTAGCATGTCGAATATACTCCATATTTTAATTATTGGCACTTACAACGGTAATAATTTTTTATAACCATTAATGAGTTTTATCATTCTTTAAGTTTCCTGTAAAAATATGTTTTTGGCACTTTGGTTTTCCATTTATATGCCTCGATTACTGTGCCATCGAGGAACTGTTCCTAAAACACAGAGATTCTCAAGAGACGTTTTAAGCGTGCTGTCTTCGTCTCATCACCTCGGTGAAATCGAAGAGCTCGTGCGCATGTGCGAGAGAGGAGCAGGAGGGCGCGTGATATCCGATGTCGTGAGCGATTCCACAGACATGCCGCGACGTCCGAGGGCGTTGTTCGCGCTATCGCCTTTGCTTTCTCTGCTAGTAGGGTGGATTGCGGCGCAGGCGGCTCCTGTGCCATTTGGGAAATCAGGTCTCACAGCGGAAGTGGAGGACACAGTAACAATGCTCATAGATCTGGCGGAGAATTTTCGGGCGCGTTGTATCTTTTTGATTGCAAATGAGGTAAGGATGTTATTTTGATTAAACATGAATTGCCGTTTTGAATTTATTTAGTAATTTTTTCATACTTTGACTTATAAAGTGTGTCAGGGTTCAAGGCAAGTAGTCCTGCTTCATATATGATCACATTTTGAAGGAAAAAATATTTCAGTAAGGTAAAACATCACCAGTGGTTACAGATAACGTGTATCAATCATTTTTCATCATCTTAATACATAAAAGAAAGAATTATTACGCGGAGTTAAACGTAAAACTTTCAGCAACCATAAAAAGAATAACGATGCATATAGTTGGAGAAATAACTGAGGTAGGTTTCGTATGTTCCTAGGTAATGAAATTTTGTTAGAATTTTTTAAAAAATATTATGAAAACAACGTTTCGATTTTTGGCGAACTTACTTTCTTAATTGTCCTGGGAATACAATTAACACACACTGTGATTTTAATTTGCGAGTGTTTCTCTGTGTTCAATGTTTTCATTGTTTTGTTTAGCATCCGTAATGAATAAATTTAAATCAATTGCTTTTAAAATTAATAGTTACAAACTGTATATGGCCACGTGGAGGTCAATTAACTAATTCACGGTTTAATCCATATTTATACATCATTCATTCATAATAACATTCGTAGTTTTGTTTACAAATGTTTGGACACTTAATTACCCAAAGATTTTCAAGAAACATCTCCGGGGATTAAAGAAAAATTAAATATGCAAAAGATCGAAATTTGGCGTGAAGTAAATCGTGGTAACTCAGCTAGTATTCAATACGAGGAAAAAAAACGTTTCATACCCGGCACCTGGAATCACTGATGATAACGAACTCTCATCTAAACATGCATGAGAACTGAAGATGCAGTAAATAAATAAATTGTTTTCTGAGGTAACGATCATTTCATTTGACATCATCATTTATCAAAGTAGGTTATACAGTATTCCTTTCACGAATAAAAAGATATTGATTATTGTAAGAAATACTTATTTCAAAGTTATATAAAATTCAATAAAATAAGCCCTTTATTATTTTCTCTTTAACTTTTGAAATGAGGAAAGTTTCCGAACAACCTTTATAATGTTTTAATATGAAGCTCTTGGAGCTAATTTATCACTATTACAGATACGTTAAAGTAAACAAACAAATAATTTCTTTTTACTGTTCAAATGTCTGCTATTCTTATATTTATAGCGTATTTTTGGATAGTGCGACGCATTTCTAGAGACGCCGGAGGTTCAGGAAAGACAACTTTCAAAGACGCTATGATAAAGAGATAGGAAAACGTTCTATTCATCCAGTCATCTTTTTCCACTACATGGCAACATTGTATACTTGAACGCTTGATACCATAAGTGACAGAGGAATAAAACAATTAGCTTAGAAAATAATAGAATAAGGGTTGTGAGAGATATGAATCGGAAAAAACCACGTTGTATGAAGAATATCTTGCTGTGGTGTTAATTACGATAATAGCACGCAAGATAATAAACCCGCGCGCTCTAGAAAACAATTCGCTGCTATTTTATGGATTTCCTGTCCTAAAAATGCGCATTGCCCATGAGGAACATAGCGGAACTCACTTGGAATCAAATAAAAAATATAAATATGCGGAAGAATGTGATTGACCACGCTGAACGTTTTCCGTTCTCTGTATCATAGGGTATCAATCTAGACAGTACACTATAAGCACCACCTGAATAACTTCTTGTCGTCAATATTATTATTTAAAAAATAAATACTGATATTTTAACAGCGAAACTACTTTTGCAAACATACATCATACGAACTTTCCACTCAACGTTTAAGAAGATGACTCTTCCCAGTTCTTAAACAAATATAAAATGGAATGATTTAAAACTGCCATAACAATTACTATAAACCGTGAGATATAATTAAAAACTAAATTGAAAGAAATACTGCATTAACATACCTTGGAGAAAGCGTCTCATGAACCTGCTTCAGTATTTAGTCTTGTACACTACTGATAACAAAAAAGGGCCCATTTATTTTTCTAAGTCCCACGCTCTGACCAGTTTTGGATCTGTTAAGTTTGCGACACCTCTCTCCTCTTGCTTCCTTTTCGACAGGGGAAGTTTCGTTCAACCAATCGTAGGTCTATTTGAAACGGCGCCCATATTTGGATTACTAATAGTACCACTGGTAAATCGTAACGAGATAAAATGTTTCATTACACCGCTATTAAAGAAATATTTTGTATTTTTTTATTATACACATTTTGGACTTCTATAACAAATATATTCTGTATATTCTTGACTTCAATAAACTTTACCATTCTCTATATTTAAACGACATCTCGAGATTCGTTGTCTCGCAAGGTCTTCATAGGCAATGTAAACGATATTAGAGTTTCTGTAAAAAACGTTTGCGTAATACTGTGATAAAATATAGTTTTTAACAGAATTTGAATATAATTGCAAGATATCGTATGGAATTGGTATAATTCGAATCACAAATTACTTATAAATATTCCTATAATTTCTTATATTTATACAGTGAAGTAAAGAAATCAAATCTCATTGCCTACAAGTGATGTGTATTGTCGAAAGTAATTTCACATAATTTGCGATTCTCTTAAGTTTTTCATATATGTGAAAAGGAATTAAATAAATATAGAAAACGTTTGTCTCAAATATGAACTAATAACACAAAAGTTTAATTCTCGAGTTATAAATAATATAAACCTACTTAAGAAACAAATAAATTACATGTTCTAATAATATTATGATCTACAATATAACACTGGTAGTAATAGTGCAGCATATAAAATCATGATCCGAGATTAATATTATAAAAAACGTGTTTTAGGTTACAACAAATATAACTAAAACTGAAATCTCTTTCAATTATTTATTCAAATGAACTTGTGAAATACAACCACAGATTCTTGTTTTCTTTCTTTGTTCCTACTTTTCTCTTTCTCTTCCTTTAAATTTCATAGATCAATTAAAGAACGTTAATTGCATCTATTAATAATTTTGTTTAAATATGTGATACTCTTTTAAAGATAATACGTCTTCAATATAATGTAATATTTACAATACTATTTTTACATTTCCAACTGATATAGCTCTGAACTCAAAACAATAGTTAAAAAGAAACAAAATGGTGTCATTCATTACCATCTAAATAATGGAAAAATAAAAAACGGAGCTAAGCAAAATGTAACAAGAAAATTCAGCAAATGAAGCACTGTACACCTACAAACGCCGCGAAATGATACACCGTCATTGGATGTGTATTCGCGACTAAGGACATTCGTGTGGGTGGAAGATTCCAAATACAATGAGAAACATGAGATGCACACTATCTTCTATTCTCCTTAAAAATAACATTAAAATGACATATCTACAAACACACACTTTGGATTCTCACCATTGGTAAAGGAAAAAGTACGCGATGTGAGTGGAAATTATTTCACTGCATCTATTCCAAACTGTACCGTTAATGCGGATTTAACATATACGAATTACACTATGAATACAGTATATTTAAGAAAAATAAAATAGTTGGAACAGTTTTTGAATATTTTTCAAAAGTATACTTTGACCTTCAAATGAAGTAGCCTTTGCGTTCAAGTAAACCGAAAGTTTAAATCACCTGTTGAAAAGTTTAATTCTCTCTCTTTCTAGGTATTCCTGGTTGAAATTATTTTTTATCGACGATTATAAGAAGAAAGGTTTGAAATTCCTTATCTGATCAGACGACCTCGTGTTACTCTGTAGAGAAGGAATATGAGTTTATGGAGCTTAGTAAAATTGGACGATGCGATTGCCATTTTATTGCTACGAAAACTGTTAGTTTAAATTAATAGAGCATATACCTTTCTCTTTAGTAAATATTGTTCTCCAAATGTATAATGTTGTAAATCTAGATGCTATATNCATATGAATAAATATTTATTGAAAATATGGTTTGGATATATATTAGACTCGTTTTCTACTTAATATTTTTATTAATATAAAGTTTTAATACTTGGGGTATAATTACGAACTCGTGAATTTCTTTTAGTATCATTGTTTTCTTTAAATATAAATTATTTGCTTTTAAATTCAATATACATTTTTTTGCCTATGTTTATTGAATTTTTGAAGAACTTTTCTAAATTCCTCGCAAAATATATCATTGAACACTTTCATTTACACACGAAGAAACTAAAATATCGAAACTTAAAGAGAACGTGAATAGAAATAACTTTATAGAAACTTTGTCGTCTCGTCGGCAACTTTGCTAAGATGAACCTTGCCCTGCCACGTTGCCATGTATGTTGTAATGCTACGTTGCCGAATTGACAACTGCTCAGCATATGTTTTAAGATTTTCCTAAGCAATGTGAGAGCATGAATTAAGGTTTCGTTCATTACAGCTCCCAAACAGATATTACGAGCTGAATTGTGGTATAAACCATTTTCAAAAATCAGTTCACACTAGGATTCGAACCCACCTTGTGGTGACAGAACAATCATAGCAGAGCTTTACTGTTCTCAGCCAATTACATATTTGCTGGATGAGGTAAAATGTCTGTTGAAAAATTCTAACAAATAAATAGCAATTCAAGTCTGCGTGTTTTAGTCGGTTTGACAATGAATGACATTCTTTTTTCCTTGAATTGCCTGTTGCCTGTTGTTTAAGATTTAATAGAATTGTCTGTTGACGAGCCCTAAAGCCCCACAAAAAAAAAATTAATAGAATTGTAAGTTACATAAGTAAATGGATATATGAAATATTTTTTGATGTAGTTGTGGAGTAAATTTGTTTTTGTGACTTCTCTTTTTATTATAGATTTATTATTTTAATAGGCGCCGACCATACGCAAGAATCTAGCGAGTCTGTATAAAAAATCTACCTCTACCCGAAGGAAAAGCAGAGAAATTCTCGGACCAGAATAAGGCCACAGAATTAATGTACACAACCACGTCAAGGTTCAGTACATTTAAAACTAAATATATATGGATAATAAGACTCAATACAAGCAAGTAGGAAAACAGTTTTGAAATTGTTTTTTATGTCTCTCTACTAATGCGTACCTTTAATAAATAGTCATATACCTCCGTACTGACTCCCACGTGTCAGTACAGAGGGATGTACACACATCGAAGGTCATTGATGAACGTACGTCAATGCGAATGCAATTTGAATTTTTAGAAATGTAAAAGAAATAGTACATTACTTAAAAGTAATATTACGATTCTTTCAAAATCTCCAAAATCATATTTGTAAGGATATCTTTTTTTACCATTTGGTACTGTATTTTGTTAGGGGCCATACTATTAAAGAATGTTTATATATTCACCTCCAAAAGAAATAAAAGATGCCACTAGAATATTCCTTCTCTAATCAACAGCTTTCTTTTGTATCATTGATTCTGTCTTGTAAAGGGAAATATGACTTTTAGTGAACATTACAAAATTTCCCATGCACATTTCTTAACAATCCTATAACATGCATTTTGCATTCACGATTTGTCTGAGTAATAGCGAGTCATATTAAAAACTAAGGTTTTAATGTCTCTGACTATGATACTTTATTTAATAATAATAATGATAAATATGTATATATTTTAATGTTAAGGATAAATTTTTATCCTTATAATAAATTATTACTGAAACAATAATTTCTTGGTTTGTTGAAGAAATTATACTAGATAACACGAGTTAAATACCATATCCTACGTGATATCTTTGACTACAGAAGACGAACGATTTGAAAGAGAGAATCTTCAATAACTTGATTTGGTTGTGACTTGGTAAAGGTTGTACTGTAAATTTCCGCGAGTAGTTAAATTTATTGCCAGTTTATAACTGTGAGTTTTACACCTGCGCTAACACAAGTATGATCCAGTAATCTTCTGACAATTCACACGTAGCATCACTCGATATAATCGACAGTTGANAAGTGGATTCAATTTAAGTAAACAATATTTTTATTCGCAAAATACTGCCTTAATGGTTGAATTAACGTGCATCATACATAAGAAATCAAAGAATATTCACCAGAAAACAAAAAGTTGAAATGAATATTTATAATTCTCATTTGAAAGAATACCTTATGTTACGAAACTGTCTCGTAAAATTTTGACAAAAACATTCTCCTTTCTTCTTTAAGAAGGGCTTCACTTATATTATTTACTTGCGTATCATTGTTAAATTCTACACACAATTTAATAACTTGAAGTTATCAAATCGTTTAAATAGTTCTTGTTGTCAGTTTTACGTACGACTGAAACGCATTTTTGGCTGTTTCAACCTTGGTCAATAAGAAAATATTATGTTGTAGATAAATAAAATGGACTGAAGTATTCTTTTTCTGTGTAGAAGTAACGATGCCTTAGTCTCATTAATGATAAAATCAAAACCTGTATCATGTACCAATAAAAATATATTTACTTTACAAATGTACTTGGGTTAACTTTACTTTGAATCGCCTGGCCTTGACGCGATGATATTAGCGAAGTTAACGAAAGTGTTTTTCTAATAAGAAATGAATCGATGAAAGCTAAAAGAGACCTGAGTTAAAATTTTTCTTTTATGAGTTAAGGTGGTTTTGGCATCCTTAGTAGAAGACACTTGACTATAACTACATGTTATATTCATATAACACGTAGTTATGGAACAGTAAGTTTTTCAAAGGATAAGGCACAGGATAAGGCACACAAAAGTGCCCCCGAGCCGAATGACTCTATTTCTGTTTTTTTTTCAGAGATACTCATAAAATATTACACATTCATCACATTTTAAGCCCCAACACGTTTATAGCGTTCTCTACCCAAAAATATATTTTTCAGGTTTTTTCTTCTGAATTTTGAAACAAGATTAGCTACCAAAACTAGACTTTCTACTGAGAAAATCATTTAATATAACCAAGACGGTTTATTCAATTTTATGCTACTGTTTTTGACTGAAAAAATCCCCATAAATATATAACAAAAATAGGAAAAAATGGAAAAAAAATTGCATATCCCGGAATTTTTGAAGTACTGTTCTAACATTTTCAACCCAGGATCTGCTATTACTAATCTAAATGCTTTCAAGTCTTTACTAGTAGTGAGTCACCTTCAATATTTCGAAGAGCTCACTTTTTGACAATTCTATTTTGTCTTTTTTTATGATGAATTCCAAGGACGATACTTCTTATTGTATTATCAGTGTTTTATTAACATAGTCGAATAATAATACAATGTGTTATGAACTGAAGCTCATTTCTCGCAGTTCAAGTATCGGAATCGTAACTTAACTTTTGTTGAATGCATTAATGCGAAAATCTTGAACTGTTCGAATATTGTTGTTTTAAACGAACAACTGCAACTTGTGGGAAATACGACGAATCACAATTTCCGGGAGTGAGTCTAATACATTTTTCTTCTTCTTCTATATTTTTTTATAGAAAAAAATTAAATTCAATATCTTTGAAAGTTAATTTATCTTGCGGAGTCACATACATGTTCAGTGGAGATTTGTGTGGTGAGATGAGCTTATTTTTCTTACTGCACCATCCCGAGGTTGTTAATCCCACCGACTATGAGTTGTCAATGGTGAGCGAAGATTCTTATCTCGTTTTCGGTAGATCGGCGAAGCCCATCTCTCCCAGACGTCCACTATAAATGCTCCCGTCTCTACCCTTCTAGTCCTTTTGTTGTTCGCTGCAACCTTCGCCAATTCAGATTCGGAATCATAAGCAACGGGAAGACAATTCTTAAGAAATATCTCGATTTCTTTTGATCTACCTTTCACCGCGTGTGTTATATCACGTAATTCAGTGTCCGACATATACCGTCACGATACGACCAATGCAACGGCGAAGCAACCACTTGCCGACTAATTGCAGTAGTTCGTTTCTTGGGCTGCTGTCAAGATTTCTTAATGACCAAAAGAAAGTTATTTTCACAATTTTAATTACCTCCCCTCACGAACTTGTTAGGGATCCTTTGGTGTCCTTTCAAACAATGTTTAAAAATTACTTTGAGTCATATATAAATTTGGCATAACTAATGTTCCGATGAAGCATGAGTTTGAATTGCGGACAACAATTTCCTCAGGTTTTTGTTCAAACTATTTACCATTTTCGATGGGACATCAAAGTACTACTTTTAAATTAGTCCTTCCTCAAACTAATCTTTAGAAGCAACACTATTTATGGTAATTTTTTCCTAATTTTAATTGTTTATCTTTTGTTTATTATTGTTTCTTTTTACCGTCCTTCCTCTATTGTAAAATAATATATTACAACTGAACAATTAATAATACAAGTTTGAATGTAAAGTGGTTCATATGTAAAGTATAAATACAATAATTTATTTTTATCTTTATTTATTAACGGTTAATTTGAAAGATATTATAAAAATATTAATTGGAGACCCCCGATAGGACCATGAGCCCAAATCCCGGAAGTGATGGTTACGCCACTGAGTTCTTTTTCATCGCAGGTGAACGAGGTGACTGCGACGGCTACAGCGTCCCAGCTCCTACGTACGCTGCGTGCCGTGCGTGTGGTGCGTGAGTTCAACATGCGTGCGATCCAGGTTGCGTCGCCGTCCCCTGCAATAGTCACCGCTGCCACCACCAAACATGGGAATATGCGTTGTCGCCAAAATATGCCACTCGTTGCTCTTCTGGAGCCGGGTGTTGTTCCGCTTTTAGCACAGGTTAGTCTGGGAGTCTGATAAGATTTGAACCAAAAAAATTGAAAATGAAATGTTTCTTTTCTATGTTAGGGATTCAGTTGTTTGACATGAGTACGAATAGCCAGTTTACATGCAAACACCCTGAAGCTACCTCAATTAGTTCGTGAGAAACAGCTAAAATTATAAATAGGACATTTCACCCTTTTTAAATCGGAATTTCAAAGCATTTTCTTAGTGAGCCTCTACAATGCAAAAGCAACATCGCATCATAATTTCAAGTTCCAATCTCTGATGTGTTTTCTTGGTGTTGATGAACGTGTGTCAGTGACTCAGGGAAACGTTTTTTATACATAGAAAAAAAAATTATACTGATTGGGGAAAATAGTGTTTTTCTACATTTGATATACGCTCGCATATTCACGAATATCTATTTTAGGATGTCATGGTAATGTAATGTTCATTAAAATTGCGTATCACCAAAACATTAATATTTTAGTTTAATAAAAAAAGTGATAAGATTGAAAAAAGTACGTAAATAAATAGATACCTACTGCCTGTATTAATTGCGTTTATCAAGTGTTAAAGTGATAGTGATCTTGAAATTTTATAACGTAAACATACCGAAATAATAGCACGTAAAGCGTATAAAACACCTTGATATTACATTTCATAAACAGAAAGAAATAATATTTCGTTGCAATCTGCTATTACGTTGCAGCAAGTCTTAGCTAAGCCAGTCATTTTATAACAAAAAAAAACTACATTAAATTGTGTTCGCAATAATTCCAGAAAAGTGGCACGCAGCCATTTTGAAATGAGAATGTAGGGATGGTTGTATTTTGTCTGATTTTATGTCACTAAGAAATAATTTCTGATAAGGAAACACTATCAAAAGCTAATATTGCAGGTTCTCCGAGTTTGACGGTATTTTTTCTACATTGTGTTGACCATAGATGTCATGTAGTTGCAGGGCTGATGAAAGACGAGGAGAGTTACGGAAAACAGGATGATAAGTCTTGAAATTTGCGACGAAAAAGACTACAAGTGTATGTTAAATTGGAGGTTAAACGTAATATCATTAAGTAGGTTATTTTTGAGAACTGTATTTTCGAGTCAGTTGATTATTTTAAATATTTTGTAACACTAATAAACATTGAAAATAAAGTTGACCAGGACACCAAATCCAGAATAGTAGTCAGTAATCCATTTTGTTTCTTGGCAGTTTTTAAGAACGGAGAAATCTCAGAAAGTCAAATATACAATACTATGATTAAATTAATAGTCATGTATGCATGTGAAAGAAGGACAATTTCAGAAAAAATGAAAAAACCTCTTCTGTTCGAATGATTTTTAGACGAATATATGAACATGTTAATGATAAATACATTAATCCATACATAATAAACAATAAAAATGAGAAGGCTTGAATGGTGGGATATATAATAAGGATGGAATATTCGAGAGCAACGAAGAAATTGTTTTCGGTATAATTATGTGTAGAGGACGCGGAGGAGACCAAGTAACAAGTGGCTGAACGATGTGTAACATGACATTGGAATGTATGAAGTAGCAAGGTAAAGATAAAAAACAGGACGGAAAATGTGCTTCTGTTATTATGGAAGTGTCATAAATTTACAGGAAAAAAATTTCTATTGGTTGAATACTATACTTTCGATAATTCGAATATCTCGTCCCAGTACCAATAAGTTGAATAATTACATATATTAATTCACTCATCTCTTTCGGGGAAAAGATGAAAATACAATGAGATCGTAAAATAAACGATCTTTGACATTTTGCACCACTGTCATTCTGTACGATATTGCGATTGACATCCTTATTTATTAGAGAAATTTTCAAGTATATGATAAACAATATTTAAAACCTGTCCAGGGACATGAATACTAGCAACGATTCTGAGAGAAAAAAGGATATTCGACAAGTCATCAGGTGCGTGGCACGAGGAACCAGCAATAATAATCACCCACTGACACACCACGTTGCATGTGAACCAAACGCGCTTATTGATCGCTCCTGTCCTCCTCATGAATATTACTTGCGATTATTGTTACGGAAAACATGTTTAAAATCAAGTGGAATGATATTAACCGATATTAACATGAGATATGCAATGAAAAATACTGAGGGAAAATTGAAACGCTTTATACAGACAAGGTATTTTATCTTGTTATTTACCGTCCTCTATTCTTACAAAACGGGAGGGTTAAAAAATTATAGATGAAATTTTAGCAACACGTGTGAAATGTGTGCATGTACATATCATTAGTTCTAAATTGGTTTTTCTGTGAATATAATATGCGTCAATGAATGTCTTTGCATGATGTTCCTGAGAAACGTGTTTGCGTCAAGTTATTTAACGGAGATAAAGAACGATCTACATTGTTAGGAAGTGTGATGATGGGTCTGGTCTTAACACATTCAGGATCTGTAAAATGCTTACAGTGCATGTTTCGGCAGATGTGAATTTAAAACTCGAATTCAGAGTCATAAGTCAATAATCCTGCACGTTATGATGCAAAGAAATTTAGTGTTTGTTATTAAACAATCGAAGTATTACCCTACAACGTAATTGTTTATATTTCGCTTTATAAAAGCTTATAAAAGTGTGCTAACAATAGTAGTTCACAAGTTATGTAAATTTATAATAAAAAACGCCCCTCATAAAAGTATTTTATATTATATTTGTTGTTTTAATAATTATTATCTAAATCGTAACTCTTTCATACAGTTTGTTTGAAGTGAGGAGATGGTATCAATTACAAAAATAATTGTATGTTTCATATTTTGAAAATTTTTATCTGTAAGCGGTGTATTACTCTGTACGATATTGAATTAATTGCGTGCATTTATTTTCACTTAAAAGATAAATAATTTTTGAGTACACCCTTTGTAACCAAACTTCAGATCTTAACCATCAGCTTAGTTTAATGGACGCTGTACATGGATGTAGTGAAGGTTTTGGGCTCGGAGGCCTACTTTCTCTTCCCCTTGTCAAGAAAATGTGAAACAAGCATCCTACGCATTTTATTAAAAAATAACAAAAGTTCTAACTCGAAATATTATATATCCATTTTGTAATTACGTCTGTAGAAATTTATTTTAATTTAAGTAATTTAGGTGATCTTATTTATAACAAATCACATTTTTAAAACGTTTGTTGTCTGATGATAGCCCACAGTGGTGCCGAAACGTTGTATTAAAATTGTGATAGACAACCAATCTAGTCTGTGAAAATGAAGTCGTATAAATCATTTAAATTAATTACAATATTATAAATGTCATTAGGAATTGTAAATCTACTAAATTACTCAGACGCTGGTGACTAAAGTGAAATACTTCTCGTTTTAAGATCAAATTTATTCTTGAAATCGAACTTTTCAATTGGGATGGGTATTATAAACAACCAATTTTCTGTTTCATTTTACCAAGTAAATTTTTTAAATATTTAATTTTAAACTTGCTATAACTTAAAGGTTTTTTTATTGGATGCAACTCGGTACATATATCACCCTTTACTTTTCAGATTTAATTATATTCACACATTTTACTGATTTTGGAAATACCAATAATTTCTTGTGGGTATAGGTTAGGAACTAATTCTAGTGCTATGAAAACTCTACTAAGGGTTTACCAACATAATATTTACTATTACTTAGTATAGCTGGGAATACGCAAGCAACATGTTCACCAGATCGAACTACATTATACTACTTCTGAACCAAAGTGTTGACCGTGCGTATATCTCCGACGAAACAATGTAATAGCTTTTGGAAGTCATTCTCGGCATGTTGTCCGTGAGTGTTTGAAAGCTTAAAAAGAGTCGTTCGATGCAAAGTGAATCAACAGGTGATAAAGTGTTTTGATTCTTATCCCAAACCGCACAAAGTAAACTAACAGCGACTTGAAGCTTCATTATCGTTCATCAACCTTTCCTTCTCTAGCACACTACCTAATCGACTAAAACTAGATTTTGATCTCTTTGAATCAACGCTTGATAATACAAGAAAAAAATATTGTTCCTTCTTATGTATTAAAAAATGTAAAAATAGTTTGTCAAATATTAAGTTTCAGAATTTTACGAAAATATCCAGAAGTATTTGTATCTTTCCAAACTCTTTCTTTTCCAAACTTACGAACAAATTGATGTATCGAAACCAAACCTGAGATTTGACTTTGAATGCGTTGA
>NNCF01136509.1:0-11956 GCA_002313205.1 Laupala kohalensis
TATAACAATAAGTTAGGATTAGGATATTCTCAGTAAACATATTGTCAAAGTTAATAATGATATTTGACGTCTACTCTTCTTAATATGGAAGAAACGACCAGAGTTTTGTTGTTGTTTTTTGAAGTGAGTTTAATTTTGATTCAAATTAATAAATTTCACATATCACAATTTTAGAAAAACAATTTGGATAATCTATATTAATATATAAATGCGAAAATCTGTTTTCTACCAATACACAACTAAACCATTTATACAATTTTTTGATCTTACAATATTGATAGATATTATTTTTTCCTGAGTAAACGAAGAGTCACCTAAGAAAAAATCAGGACAACACCGAGTAAACAGCTAGTAACCGAATAAAATTAACAATAAATAATACTATTTTGATCATAACCACAAAGAGTATCACATAAAAGTACAAAAAAGTAACACTTTAATTTGAGTCATAATTGAAGTCTGCAAAAGAACTCAAGTCGTTCCTCTACACTATTTACATTGCCAAAATATTTCTTTATTTCCTGGTTTTCACGTTTTACGTACATGAGAACACATTTATCTATATTAATGTGATTCTTAGTTTTGTTTGTGCTTGGTTTTATTCACTCATATTTTCCTCGATGCTACACATTTTAGTGTTCATTTTTAGGTGATATTAATGTTAATGTAGTTCTACCGACAGATAATTAAATCTATAAAACGTCTAAAATTTGAATGAACGGATGCAATAATATATGCTCATAGCGATTTTAACTAAAAATGCTACTACTTTACTTACTAGCAATTTAAGGAATATCGGTGTCCAACTTCTCATAGCCCGCAGGCCATTGTCTACACATTTTCGATAGATCATGCCAACACGGAAAGAGGTTTGGCAAAATGTTGCTCAAAGAATGATACTAATGGGTCATATTTATTTATTTGTAACGCGATACTAATGGGTCATTTTTATTCAACAAATTTATATAAATTCAAGCTTGAAAAATTAATTAGTTCTTTATTATTCAAAAGTTTTTTATATTTAGTATTACAATCAAATGTTTTCATTTTGTAATGAATGACGGAGTAATTCCGAACACAATTTTATATTTTCCGAACATCCCGCGTCAAATATTAATTCTGAAAGTATCGATTTATAACACAACGTTGCGTCACCCAACGTTTGAAAAATTTGATCTAAACTGCTAGAACTCGCGGGCCGCATATGGACAGGTGTCTCTCAAATAAAAACGTTATGTTGAGGTTATGAGGATCATCGCATCGCAATGTCAGTTCTAAATCCACGGAATTCTAGAGAGAAAATTAGTAATTTGTGTAATTTTTTGTAGATATTACGACTATTACATAGAATGTTACGCAATTATTACACAGGTATTACCCTCCTATGATCCCCTCTTGACACAACTTGATCCCTGTCTTTTCAACGTGACAGAACAAATTTCAAAGTTTTTGGAATAGTTTATCAGACAGCTTTATGCAATATTTGCTCTATTGAGAATTGAAAGTATAATTACTACTTTTTATATTATCCCAATCAATTATACTGCATTGTTTAAGTAAGGATCTTACATGTTGGAATTTTTTTTATAAAGAACTTTCTCTAAATTCAAAATGGGGGGATTTGAAACCGTCGATTGAATTAATATAGATAAAAGCTTCATGTTACACAAAAACATCACCTTATTTTTACTTCTTTTAAACCTGCAGTACTTAAATATCAAATTGAAATTTGTTATGTGTCATTATAATTGATAGATTTTTAAATTTTTGCAGAACACAGAAGTTATTGACATTTGCCATGTCAGTGATGTGTATCCTGGAGGATTACCTAAGGTAAGTGCAATCGCTACCGCTATAATCGATAATTTCAGAATTATTATTAATTCAATTCATTCTATAAGACAATCATCGAAATAAAATTATAATTATAAACTTACGACCTGTTATGGACGAATAATATTTATATTTTCTGTGAAGAGCTCACTACGTTTCGACTTGGATTTCAGTCGGAGTCAGGTGATCAAATAATAACAAATTATACAATAAAAATTACAACAGGACAAATTGACATGATATAAATAGAAATATAAACACAAAAAGCAGAAAAACAAACATGTTATAATATTGTATTGTATAAACCGGGTAGTTTTTCAGTGTCTGTGCGTAAATTCAAACTCTAGTGTGTATTTTTTCAATTATATTGTTTTATTGTTTTGACTTATTTATTAAATTAGAATATACAATAGACGTTATAATAGTAAAATAAAGTAATAGTAAAATAAGATTATGTTGGAAGTAGGTTCGGTGAGAGTGTAAAGTTTTCTTTCCATAATTTAAATTGTCTTTTTAATACTCCCTCTTTTTAATACGAATACAAAAACAAATCTATTCAATATTTCGAAGTACCACTTATGTTCGAAATAAGTAAGTAATATTTCTGAGCGCTGTTTTCAATATCTTCTTAATTTTCTATATTCTTCGTTATAAACTTCTATATTCTTCGGTATTTCCGCATGAATCCATGCCGACCCGAAAGACTTCATGTCCATGTTTCCGTGTATCCAATTCAAGCGGACTAAAATCTCTTGTTTTAGCAGTTCGTTACGTACGCGAGTTTCTATTCCAAGGAAACGTTCGGTTCTTATTTAAATAAAAATTCATTTTCTTTTCTTTTTCACATTTTCTGAAATATTTTTGGTTGTTCAAATCAGACTAGTCGAGGGGCTGCGGGAGAATTTGATATTTTCGTAGCCACAAATTTTAAAACTTACACGGATAAGAAAGCTAATTTATAAGCATGTAAAATTATATATACTACAGTAAGCTTTATGACGTAGAGTTGCGGAATGGAAAACTGACGTTTCTGCCAGTATCGATTGGTCTCCCTCCTCAAAAGGGCCTCAGCAACAAAGTCGAAACGTTAATTTTTTTCACAAAGACGTGGCAACCTCCGGGTAGCCAAGAGTAGTTCATTTTACACGCATGGAAAAACTTGGGATTACCCCAAAACTTCAATTAATATTGGAATATTTTTAGAATAGAATAGAAGAGAATCGAATAGAGTCAAATATAATATTTATTGGGTTTGGGTTCTCCAGCCAAACCATGTACAGAAAATACACATGCAAAAAAGGGACGAATTTACAATAATAATTGAAATTACAATAATAAATAAACTACAAAAATAATTAGATTTTCTATAATAATTAAATTACAATAGTAATTGAAAATTAAAATAATAAACAAAACCACAAAATAATGCGAATTACATAAATGTCGAAATAACAATCGAAGTTCTTTTAACAATTAACACAATCAAGAAATTCAGGATAAAAGGTTAAAAACATAAAATTTATTTAAAATTTACACATTGTCTCTTACATCCTAAATATGATTTAAAATATGTGATACAATATTAAGGAAAGTATATTGTTTGACCTATTTCTTTACAGATAAACAACATATTTTACTATGTAAACTTACTAAATATATTTTAACCTACAAATGTCTCGATATTTACAAAAATTCTCAAATACGCTGAAATTTATTTCCCTAACGCTAATACAAATTGTTTACCAAAACAATGCTGATTTTACATTTTCAAAGAAGAAGAGCACATCTGTTCTAAATACTTACAATAATTTACTGGCATTTCAAGAGATGTGAATGTATTCTCGCTTTGAACTGTTTGAGTAGCCTCTAATATCAGGAAGTTNTCCGGAAGTTTGTTCCATTCCCTAATCACAGTCAGTGTAAATGAATTGTGAGCGTAGTTGGTTTTGTGTCGTGGCATCTGTAATAGTTGAGCTCCTTTCGGTCTGGACGTTGTTAGAAAATTAAATTTATTCGTCAAGTATTGTGGTGTTTTAAAAAGGATTATTCTGAGCAATAGATTGAGGCGATGTTTCTTGCGTCGGTTGTGGAGACGTTGTAAGTCGTTTCCATGGTGATGTATGGATACGTGATAAAACTCTCTCAGATCATAAATATACCGAACACAAGTATTTTGTATTAACTGAAGAGTAGCCGCTTGTTTGCAGTTTACGTCACTGTAAACTACATCACAATAATCAAAATGTGGATAGATGAGTGATTTCAGCAGAAGAGATTTAATGTTTGTAGGTAAATACTTGCTTATGCATTTCAACATGTGGAATTTAGAAAATATTTTCTTTTTAATGGAGCTCATATGAGTGTCCCAACTTAAGATGTTCATTTTTACGCCGAGGTTTGTGACTTCTGTTCGCCAAGGAACGCACGCGTTGTTGAGCGTTAAAGATGCTATTGGTGTGATACTAAGTAATTTTTGATTTCTAATGGAATTGATTATGATTGCTTGTGATTTGTGTTCGTTCAAATGGAGTCCATTATATTTCGGCCACTCGGCAACGGCAAATAAGTCATTATTCATTTTTCCAATTAGGCTGTTTATTTCGGATGTTCTCCCTCTGGTATAAATTTGGAAGGCATCTGCGTAAATATAATGTGAGTAATGTTTGAGTGAATTTGGTAAACTTTTAATATAGATAATGAACAATAGAGGTCCGAGACATGCTCCTTGTGGGACACCGCGGGTCACAAACTGAAATTCCGAAGTTTGCGTATTTACGTGAACTTTCTGTCGTCTACATGGAAGATAATTTCTAATCCAAAGTTGATTCACAAAATCCTAAATTCCTACATTTTGATATCAAAATATCATGATCCACAGAGTCAAATGCTTTACTGAAATCTAATAATGTTAGTATTGTGGCTTGTCCAGAGTCTAATGATCGTTTAATTTCTTCTACAACTTTAAGAAGAGCTGTTTTAGTATTACTACCTCGCTGAAAACCTGACTTGTACAGGTCTATTTCATTATTTATTATTAAATAATCGATAATTTGCCGGTGAACAATTTTCTCAAGAACTTTTGACAAAGTCGGTAACATGCTGATAGGACGGTAGTCGCTAGGACTAGACGGGCCTGTGCATTTCGAAATTGGATGAATCACGGTGTTTTCCAAGATCAGGTTAAGTACTGGTTATAAGGCAAAAATTAAGAATATGAGTAATAGTTTGTAGGGCGATTTCCAAAACAAGTTTGAACTGATTAGCATTTATCATATCTGAGCCATTGGAATTGGACTTTAATGATTTAATTATTTTGGTGACTTCTGCACGTTCAACACACCTAAAAAATTATTAATCACTTATCAGAAATTGAATTGGCATGGATAAAGATAAAATAATTTTTACAGTGACGCAGTGTACATAATATTTTTAGTTTTTCTTCTTCTTAAAATACCAAAAATGACTATAAAATTTATTGATACATCAATCAAAACGGTAATGTTCATTGCTGACGTAATGTGCAGGATTATTTAGTATTCATTACATAATGTGAATTAATTCCCAAGAAAAAAAATTTCCATCTATAATTTATCAAATTGAATCATTGAATTAGAACTGTGATAATAGCTCACATTCATTGAAATATATTTTACATTGTGCTACCATGGCAGATACTCATTACAATGTGTAATTTTCGGGCATCGCTTAAGGCACGTTTACACATACATATTCGTCACTGTTTGCGCGTTCGCGCTCGTGTGGCGCGGTTACTGCATCACAGCCATAGTACTATATATGAGACAGACCCAGCGATCTTATGTGCCGGTTGCCCAAAGAGACAACGAAGTTTGGTGAGAACTCTTTCTCTCTCGCCTCTTTGACTGTTGACTGTTGCGAACAAATACCTTACTCTAAGCGGACGAACAAGAGAGAGTACCAAACATAAGAGTGAGGCCGATCAGTGAATGCCGTCATTTTTTTGTCAAAACAATGCTTTATTCAAATATTCAAATGAAGACTCTCTTTCGAAAGAGATTAATTAATTATGTGTAGTTTGATTCGAAAACAGAAGCAAAACTATTATGACACAAATTTATTGAAATATATATAAATCCATATAAATTTAAGTGCATTCGCTCCAACTTGACGGAAAGATGGAGGAAATCTGGACTCGCATCTGCCACACTCTCTCTAGAGTCGCTCTGCTAAACATTATCTTCTGTCTCATGTTACAATTGACAACACACAGCAAAGTTCGCTGGATCTATATGTCTCTGTGTGGATACGCCTTTAGGAGAAAAAGAATGTGTTACTCTCCTTGGAGCTTCTCTACCTTGCGGGCGACGCTAGCGACGTGCTGTGGCCGACGGAAGCAATCTCCCGACGAAGAACAAATTGCACAACGACCGGCGCTTCTTCCTTCAAACTCCTCGTACAATCTGTCGCATTGTCCTGTTTCGCGAACGGCGTCGTATTTGCTGTCGTTTCGAGGAAACAATTTTTCGGAGGAAAGAAGGGTCATTTGAACACTGATTGCCGGTGGCCAAGGAACAAAGAATGTGAAAGGGTTACAAGTGAATTGCGTGTGCAGTCCCGGTCAATAATTATGTTTACTTCTTTCTTGTTTACTTCTTTCGGGTTAACGATCTGAAAAATGGGACTCCATTTTTTTCTACGCAGAGTTTCGTAGGTAAATCGTGACGGTTTTTGGTTCGGAGGTATATAAACGTAAATGTCTAAAAATAAATCGTAGCTATTAAAATCTTTAGATATTTGAGATAAATAACAAAAAAAAAAGTATTGATGACATTCCCACATACTGATAACCCCTACCCCAAGATAAACCAGACCGAATTGGGCTACAGAGCTCAAGTACACAACAGCGCCAAGGTTGCGTAGATATGGAAATAAATAATAGAAAAAATGCAATTAAATTGGTATTAAGAATACTACATGAGTGACGTGATAACGCATGAAGAGGAATACATATCCGACTAGAATCATGTAAACAATATTGATTGGGAAACTGAAATTCTTTTATCAAAATCAATAAATTCTTTAACATTACAGAAGCAATGGCATTGCAGGAAGCTTTTTACCTCTGATTTGAAGAGATTCAATTTAATTTTTGTAAGGGAATTGTGCAAACCGATTTCTAAATGACACGGCCACTTTTGGGAAAGAGTGGTCGACACGCTACAACGATGAATGTGTGGTCGCCTCATTACGAGTATTATGTTCTTGAAACATATTGTTTGTTGTAAAGCCAGGGTTGGATTGTAAAAATTCCAGTCTTAACAATCACAAACGCTTCATAAATGCAAATGCGAGGGGGGAGGAGGAGAATATTTAATATCCTAAAAATATTACATGAATTTCAAGGGTGAGATTTACATATTATCTCAACTTTTATCTTTTGAGTTCTTTTGCCGGGAAGTGTGGGAGAGTGATTTGTCTGTATTTGCTGTATTTGTTTTATTGTGGCAAATATGCCAACATCCGTATCCATCTTCTTGTCGGTTTTGAGTCGCGCATCAAAGAGTTCAAATGAGGCAAATATTTGCGTGAACCGTCCTCTTAGTAAGACGTGTTTCGCGCACACGCTCGAGACTTGTTTGTATTTTCTTTTTTTAACTTATACTTGATTTCATAAATTATATCAACTACATCCCGTCCATCATTGGTATAAGCAAACATATTTTGAATTACTGATTTATTTGCTAGTTCAGTCCGTGTATAGTTGATGTGTTTGTGATATTTGTGAATACATCAAATATTTTGCCAAATATAGCGAATTCGCTACACAAATACAGCAACGCGAAGTGAAATGTCAGTATTAAGAAAAACGACGTTTATATTTATTTATTATACATTTCGACGCATTAATGCATTGTGTTTCCACTGAAATTTTACTAATATTCCCTGGATATTTGTTCGCTCCATTTGAGGGACATCCGTAGTTATCAGTGAGTTGAAAGGTTTCCCGCATCCAGCTTTGATCCCTTGTCCTCGTGGATTCCTTAGAAGTGCTTTTTTTTCCGAGACGTCTGCTTACCAAAGCTCAGCTTACGTCTTTGGGTTCAGGCATTGAGCCGACGTAGACAAGGCCGAGCTCAGAATTCCAGCAAGAGTCAAGATTAATCACGCATTACGTTCGAATCTGTCGATGCTCGTCGCAAGTAGAATTAGGGCATGGCATGATTTATTGTGCCTAGCGTACTCGCCTTCTACCTCTAGTGATGCTGGTTCAAATTCTGTCTGATCTATGTATATTAAAAGTCATTATACTTTGCTTCGAGAAATTCAACTTAAGAGAAAAAAAACATGAACGGAAATGCACCGTGTTCATTGATTTATTTTGTATTCGTCGCAGTAAATTAGTTTATTGTCCTCAATGTGGTCATACGCCGTTTGTAACAGCTCTCTTGACCGTAAATTATTAATATATTTATTTATTGTCCGCCTAACTGGCTTCATGTTGGTATAGAACGAGTACTCAATGTAGCCAACGCTTTTACTTCACCATCGTCCATAACGGTAATGATAAGAGAACCTCGCGTTTGGTTGGCAAGACATTCGAAACTGGATTCATAACTAACCTCGGACAACAATCAATTCACGTGCTCTAGTGGCGCTGTTCTGTTCTTTCTGCATCGAGCGTTCGGAACGAATACATTGTGAGTTTATTTGTTGTGTTATTAACTTTCCTTCTTTTTACAGCAAAGAGTCGCATTTGTGACTTCTATTAATATTTATTTGTATATTTCTTAAATTCTTTGTGACCACGTTTTTCCTGAAATTTTCCCATCACGCTTTCCTTTGAATTTTCGCGAGTGCGTTTCAAGGATTTGGTTTGTAGAGGTTGGCAATTTGTTTAAGGCAGCCATATTGAATAATTTTAGGCAAAGTATCGTGGTGGTGGACGAAGCTCTGCCCGCGACAGGTTTTCTCTGGCTACTCCCGTTTCCCCGGCCTTTCATTCCACCACAGCATTCACTCATCATCATTATTTCACGCTAGCGTAACACGATAGATCAAACTCTGGTCGCACTGCGTTGCATACATTGTCCCCTATACCTGAACGGTAACTATTGGGTTTGTAGAAATCTCATTTCTCTTGATACAAATCATGAGTGAAGTTCGAAATCATATCGGTACGAGAAAGTTCGTGGTTGTTACAAACCTATTCGATGTTTATTCGTGATAAAGCTAGTTTATTATTGACGAAGTGCTTAACAGTTGCTAAGGAAAACGCGAGTTAATCCTCAGTTTCATTTCTGTGACGAAGAATCGACCAGTTCAACAGAAGTGTATTCACAGTCGAATATCATACAGTCGCCTCATATTATACTAATTCTATGCTGACCTTGCACCTCCGTTACCACAATGACCACTCAACGCAATGATATTCATCCACAATCTATTTGATTACATGTAGTGATACTCGCTCACCACTTGAAAGCGCCAGTGTAACGAGCCGCCGATTTTTGTATTTATTGTTGCGACTGTACGATATTAGATTGTGGTGTATTTCTGGAGCTAGATATTATTCTATGAAGGGTTCACTAGTTATTGAAATTACTTACGGAGCATCCTATAATTTTGTACATGCGTTGTAGGTTTTCAAATTTAAATTATGTAAGATAGATATCTAAATTTTCTGAATAGATTATTTCTGACAATGTTGAAAAAATATACTTATATTATTGATTATCTCTGAATTATGAATAATATTGCAAGTATAATTAGTCCATTGACTGTTTTTATTATTATAACTAAATTATAATTGTAGTATGTAAATATTATAAACGTTATATACTTATGTATTTATATGATAAATGATGAGGACGCTGCAGATGAGAATAAATTATGCTTTGGCTTTTCGGGCCAACCTCTGATTTTATGATTCTCTACTACAAAAGGTCCGTGTTATTAAGCGTTATCCGGAAACACTTGTGATGAATGGCGCTGACCTCGGGACTCTGTGCTCTTTGTTTCTTGTTTTGTATCACAATTCGATTTACTAGTACTCCGCACTGTTGAGATAAACTGCATGGAAGGAAGAGTTATATTCGGTATTGGTCAATAGCTCTTGCACTCAATTTTGCAACGCGCTTTACTCTGACTAGTGTTTGTTTCGTAGTGGCTTGTGTTTAGCGATTGTTTTAAGCCAAGATTTTAATATATCGAATACCAACATATTTCGGTAGAACCCATTGTTGTATAAAACTATATCTTNTCTGACTAGTGTTTGTTTCGTAGTGGCTTGTGTTTAGCGATTGTTTTAAGCCAAGATTTTAATATATCGAATACCAACATATTTCGGTAGAACCCATTGTTGTATAAAACTATATCTTAACAATTGGTCTTGCAAAAACAATAAAATGTCAATGGAACATAATTTCCGGGTGTGGATTTAGTGAGACGAGACAATAGAAACAATGAATTTATTGTTCTACAAAAATAATTCATTCCTCGTCACTAATTGTGAATATTTCTACAATAAGATCGTTTTTCGTCTCAAACACAATCTGCTGTTGTAACCTTAAGTGACATATGTAATTCTGATATTAATTAGAGGATTGAATTTGCAAACAATTAATGGTTTTAATTATTATTCAGTACAACTCTTTATTATGTGTGACATTAAACAAAACCATGGTTGTGATAAAAATGTCCATTGAGTTGTGTCGATGGAAGTATAAATTTTATAAATGTTTTACGACGTTTAAGTAGTTTAATTTATATTTAAAATTTGTATAGCGTGCGTGTATTGTGCGTCAGTACTGGTTTGTTCCCTCTAATGACCTTGCTGTTGACGAGCCTTCAAAGCCCCACAAAAAAAATGTTCGCAATACCTTGTTTGACTTCACTCACACTACTACTAATTTGCTCGCCCGCGCAGAATATCATATCATCCGGATCACATGATAATCCTTTGAATGAAAATCACAAATTAAAGATCGTTTCCCTAGCATAACATTTTGTACATTACACAGCTTACAAACAAGTCGCCAAATATCGCCAATACTTCACAGAAATGTCACACATTGAATTAGGTTACAACTAGTCAACTTTTAATTACATATAAATTCCGTATTTTTAATCCATTTAATTCACTCTCTTGTTTCGTCAGTAACATTTAACTTGTGATAATTATAACGCATTTCAAACATTAATACAAAACTGAAATAACGAACGCCTGAACCAATGGAGTAAAAGCGCAGTGTCGTCATATGTCTGCCACTTGGAGTGGCTTAGCATATCTCTACCAATTCCAGACGGTATGCCATAGCACCCCCACGAGGCTGCTATAACCGGTGGAAAAGCTAATTTCAAACATTTTCATGCTGGCCACAGGTTAGAGATCAAGCTCCCTGTCCGTCATAGTTGGATATGCAATACTGCCGGTTTTACGAATCGGCAGATTTAGACCGAACGTGAACTCATTTATTTTATGCTGACACGAATAAAACGCCCACTTGTCCACAGTGAGAGGAAGAGTTGGCAATCTTGCAATGCTGACATTACTTTTCTTTCGTTCCAAGCTCTGTAGAAAGTTTTTTAAACCCAGGAAAGTTGGGACGAAATAAAATCTTGTTGAATATAGTCAAATAGCAGAAGAAGTATTCACAAAGGGTAGAAATACTCATTGAAATTTCAATTAAAATTTATTGCCAAACGATCTGTTGAAAAATGTATAGATGACTTCCGATAAACTTTGCACCACTGTACCGTAGTACTAAATATAAATTATTAAACGCGGTTGAACTTGAAATTTGTATGAGTTCTTTATTCCAATGTATTCTATCATTATATAAGTAAAATAGACAATAATTGATAGGTGACATCAAGGTTGTTTCCTCACAAAATAATGTATACCAAGTTTCTATTTTGTTGGCGTACTCGATATATGCAACGTCAACAGCCAGGTGAAAATTGCGACGGACCGGGACTCGAACCCGGGAACTCCTACTTGGCTTTGTGGGCAGAACACCTACGGCCAGACCCCCCAGGGGACTTACATCTAGTAAGTACGTGTTTGGCGAACACGGGGCCCCGAGCTGAGTCTGGCATTGCTTCCACGTACTTGTGCCATGCTCCTTCCTTTCTCTTTTCTGAC
>NNCF01136509.1:19074-34987 GCA_002313205.1 Laupala kohalensis
AATTGAACCTTGGGGAACTCCTGCCATTGTTTCTGAAAGGCAATGCTGAAGTGCTTTCTTTTTAGTACATTATTTTTCGACCTGTTGATATCTATCTGTCAATTAGGAAGTCAGCCACTGATGCGCAAGTTCACGAATGCCAAAATATTATAATTTTGAAAGGAGAACTTCGTGATCAATGACTTCGAATGCTTTAGATAAATCAAGAAAAACACCCAGAGGATTTTCTCCACGGTCAAGAGTTGTGATAACATCATTTAAGAAATAAAATATGGCGCTAGTGGTGGAAAAGGATTTCCAAAATCTGTGTTAATCGTCAGAGAGAATGTTATTTTTTGATAGAAAATCTAGAAGACGCTTAACGAAAACTTTTTCAAGGATTTTTGAGAAAGTGAGTCGTGGAGAAATTGGTAGATAATTATCAACATTGTATTTATTTTACTTTTTTGTATAAAGTTTTCACTTTATCTCTGTTAAATATGTTAGGAAACACCCCTTCCGATAAAGAACTATTATATATCTTTATGAGTGGATTTAATTTAACGTGGGTCGAAATTTTAACAATAAATTCGGATATATTATCTATGCCTGTTGTAAATTTGTTTTTTAATGAACTGATGATTTTCATGATTTCATTGGCGTTAGTTTCGGAAGTGAACATAGAATGGGGTGGATATATTCGGAAGACATTGTTTTGAGATATTGAATTACTTTTTTTACCTACTTCTGAGAAATAAGAATTAAACAAATTTGCGATGTCTAGTAGATTTGATACGATTTTGCCATCGTTTAGAAGGCAAATGTTTTCTTCACGATTTTCAGGTGACGTGTAATTCTTAATAATAATCAACATGGTTTTGGTCCAGTTGTTCGATTTTAGTATCTGCCTTCATTTTCCATTACTTTAGCAGCATAGACTACTTTTTGGAGAATATACCTATATTTACGAAAATAATCATAGAATACGGGTGGTTGGTTTAAGAGCTTTGAAAGATAATATAAACGGCGTTTGATTTTTGAAGTAATTCTTATCCTTTGGGTGATCCATATATTGTATTTCTTTGTGTTAATTAACTTGCGTTGTATTGGAAAGCTTCATTTGTAATGTTTTAGGAATGTTGAAATTGCGCAAGGTGATTGCTGTATCCGGCGCAAATGCATACGAGGCGGGGCTTGTATGCAAGATGTAAACTCAAATTACTAAATTAATAAATACAATAAGAATTTAGAGTGTCTTTTGACTCTATATTTGTCAAAGGTCGCATTGTCTTCAGTCACTTGATGCGGTTGCAATTCCGGTAGAGCATTATTTCTGCAGTTTCTGGTGAATTATTCTAGTAAATACCCCGCTTGTTATGAACATTTTTTCGTCTTTGCGTTTTTATTTACATTTCCTATGTTCTGGTAGGTTTTTTTGCTATGTCAAACCGATACTTTTATCTCGAGTCGAAAAACTCGCGAAAATTTCTCCATATAAGACCATTGCAATTTAAAGTCAAATAATTTAAAAGTCTTATCGTAAGGCATACAAATTCATCGCCAGGGAATAGGGAATGATTGTAACTATTTTTCGTAATATTTTGTTAGGGTAGGCTATTTAAGTCTAGTGGCTTTGACGGATGAAACAAGCTTATTACTACAAGAATACACGCAGATTTAATTGCTTTTTGACAGTAAATGAATTTATTTGAAAATTGAACGAATATGAGATAAAAGAAATAGTTCGTCGTAATTGCTCTTGTAGAAGGACAAAGAATGACTTCTATATCTCATCGTGGTGTACGACGACCTCATCTCGTCTGACATGAACGCATCGCCGTATCACGTCCCCGCAGAACACTCGTCACGTCCCATATCCCTGAGAGCCAGCGAAGGCGCACCGTTTACAATGGCACTTCCACTTAAACACTCCCCGTCCCTTTCCCTTCCAAAAGGGCGTAGAGCCACTGGGCACAAGCACGAGGGTCGCACAGGTAATTGACCTTGCTCGACTTTTTTCCCCTCCATCGTGTCACTTAGGACCGCGATGATTTAGTGCTCTAAGGGCTCCCCGCGAGTGGAAAGGAACAGTGGGATGGGTGGCCGGGGTCTTCCGTTGTTACGACTTCCGGACAGGAGTGGGGACGAGGAATGGAGCGTAATAATTCCTCTTACGATCCTCGCCAAATCCTCACGGGAATTGGATGTTACTCCGAGTCTACTTAGCGTAGCTCTCCGTTTGTCAGCCACTAAGTTGAGCTTTCTTCAAGGGAATGTTAACCGGATTTCGATTCGGAGTTTCGTGAGAAAATGATGGAGGCATGTCAATCCGGGTTTCTTCTTAATTCGAACACTCAGCGAGACGGTGAATTACGGCACATAAAACCCCTTGTCTCTTAAAATAGTTTTAAAACTTTTTGTCCATCTTATCTGAGTCCGCGGGACATATTGTAAATTATGATGGGGAACTGCCGAACACAAAATTTCTCTTATCAGACATACCCCATAATATATTAATTTTTACAGCATATATTGTTGACACAAATTTTAACTATGTTAATGCCAAGATTCCTCTTCACATGGTAGAAAAAATTATATTGAATTTGTATGTAAGATGTAAACTTAATGTTATTACTAAACACACTAAGAAAATAATATTACACGAAATAAAAGAGTAAATAAATATATAACAATTTCCTCTCCGTTAAGACATTAGGTATCAAGGTACAACTTGGGTATCACTTCCCTTTTTGATCTTTTTGCACAAAGCTTAGATTCGAAGAACCATTTTGCAATCTAATGTGGAACACGACATGTTCACATACAACAGAAACAGTATAGGGTCGAGAATTGAACCTTGGGGATCTCCGCGAGTTAATGGCTTTGGTTCTGATAGCCAATGCTGAAGTACTTTTAGTTTGTGATATTTCGACCTGTTGTTATCTATCTTTTAAATAGGAATTTAGTCACTGATGCGCAAGTCCACGAATGCCAAAAGATTGTAATTTTGAAAGGAGAATTTCGCCCAAGAATACTGTTGAAATAGATCTGTTTCTTCCTCAAGTTTAGGATTTGCCTAAAATTATTAAGCAAATTGCTGACATGAACAGCAACAGCTTAGTGTAGGTGATTTGTTCTTCACGAAACTAATGGCTAGATGTGCTGGATGATGCTCACCTTAAGAAAAAAACATCATACTGACCAGGAAACCTTGTAGAACGCCTAAGAAATTCGAGGTAATTCACGAAAACTGAGGTTATTTTTTGTGGGGAAAATCGACGATAACTGAAGGCAACAGGAAATCTAGGTAGTATGTATTTGAGGTGTACGTCTTATTTGAATCGCCCTGCATACAATTTGGAAACAATAAAAAAAGTTACAATACATTATTTGCTTTGTTGGTGTGCATGTAGGATACCATCATATCAATAACCATTTTTAAATTTCTTCTTTGCCATAGTCATCCCGTCTTACCCTTAAATTGCGTAGTTTCTGGACACTTTATATTCTTATCTAGTTCTCTTTGCTTTGATCTTTATCTGCACGTCCGTATCACTTTCTTAGATGATTTACATTGTTCATATCCCTCCTGTTTTCTTCTCTTTTCGTTATTGGTCCAAATGTGTCAATAATTGTACCTATTTCTCATTCCTTGCCTTGTTCTACATCAATTACCCTTCATAACTCGTCACAAATATTCCTTCTTGTCGTAAGCATCGGAAATGGTGTCTTCTTTCCCGTCGTGTGTCTTGCTAAATTTCTTTGTGTATTCTTCAAAATCTTCATGTCCTGTCACAAATTACATTGTGTACTCATCTCTATGAAACCTTTTAGCTTTCATTTCACATGTCACATCCTCTACATATACATACGTCAACCGACCGTTATTTCTGTTATCCCAACTATTTGCCAGCCGCGAGTTGATTCTGCAGTTAGTTTCGGTCCCTAGGTTACCTTGTATTTTTAATTCTTCCTCATTAATAATTAACTTTCCTTTTTTCCTCATTATGTCTCTAAACTTCAATTTCTGTGCATACAAGTCTACAGGGATAATGCCATAACACTTGTGATGCTTCCGTCACATAAATAGCCGTGTAATCTCGTTCTTAACAATCCTAATGGAGCAATAATAATACATTCGGTCGTAAAACACAACCCTTTACTGGCAATAAACACGCCTTGACTTCTGGGAGTATATAGTGATTCCTACAACTCTAAAGCACGTCCTTAACGGTTCGATGTACATTGATTAAAAATCGCACAATTTTCCCAAAGACTAACGCTCTGAAAAAGTCCCAGAGTTCTGGAATAAAAATAGAGCGAAAGCAGTGAGTTGATGTGGGTCGCTGGACACCTGGTGGACTCCTGTCTCTGGGGTCCCATCACTCAGGGACCTACACTGCATTATGGAGCGTTTCTCACCCTCTACGTCCGTCCCCCTACCCCTGTGTCACGCCATCCCTTCCAACACTTAGGAGACTCGGGCGCTGCTGGACGCTCGTGGCTACAATCCATTCCATGCGCACACCGCATGCGTCGGCCACTTTGCGTTGCTTTGATCGATGAGCTCCGTCTCCGCGAGCGCTTGGCTGTTCGCACACTGTCTGCGGGATTCTGACGTATGGTTTTACTGGAAAGTGTAATGGGGAGGGAGATAATGATGCAATTATTTCGGGTTAAGATTTTTGGGATGCAACCCGTTTACCTTGAGTTGCTTATTGCATGAACTACCAAATCTGTAGTGTTTGTGAGGGGAGGGAAATGTTGGTTCTAATAGTTCATTGGTTTATAAAGTGTAGTAAATAAATACTGGAGACATGGTGTTACAAGGACTAGTATGTTGCAACAACGACATTTTATTAGATCTATCATGCTGAATAGATTTCTGTAACGATAATGCATTGGTGCGATATAAAGCATACAATACTTCGGTCTTGATCAAGACTATTTAATACATTAGGGCACATATATAATTTTATTATGTGTGAGTAATCATTAACTAAAACATGTTTTCTCTATGTTGCATTTGTTAAGCTTTCTGTTTTTAATCGAGTATAAAACCACTTTATAAAGGTTTCGTATTGTTTCCAAATATGTTGGAACAGTTGAAACGTTACTTGATCGGAAATAATACTCAAAAATCATTATTAGCTAAAATATAATTATTTCGTATTAAATGGATAAAATATCATATTCAAACTCAATAGTATACGAAAGTTATTAATTTTTTTGATTGAAAGTAATGACCAATTGGTGTTAATAACTTTCCTTTTCTTGTTAACCTTTCTGATGGCATTATTCATAAAAAATGACTTATTTACAAGTGAAAGTAAATGACAAGGAAGGCGATTAACTCTGGATAATGAAACAATATATTTTCATATTTTATAAAATAATCTTGGATCCTTAAAGAGAAACATTCCGAAAAGTTCATCTAACCTGTGTTTTATGTATAAAGCTGACCGTGACACATTCACAGACTGAGATAAATTATGGTCCATTTGCCAACGTTATGGAAACTTTGTTGAGGACACATTGCAATCGTCTTGAAACCAATTGGAGAATGCACTTTTACCGCATGCATTTTAAATTATTGTAAATGTTGTAAAAATAGTTTTATTTCGAAAAATCATAAAATTAACTCTAAATTTCTATTCCTTGTTTAAAATGTTATGAAGTAACGTTTTATACTAAAAAAATGCAAAATTGAAAACAAATAAACATGTTGAAAATTTCTTCATAATATGCTAATTACTTCATTGTTGAAACTCGTAATATCGTGTAAATTCAAAGTCATGTAAGTCTACTGAAAATAATGAAATATGGCTGCCTAACACAAATTGCCAACTTGACGAAACAAACAGAATAAATATAAAATCCGAATAAATATTAATAGCAGTCACAGAAGTGACTATTTGATGTAACAAAATACAAATTTATGGCACAGTAACAGGGAATAGAAAGGTTAACACAAAATCACAGAATAGCGCCGCAAGAGATAGTGAATTCAATTGATGGCCGATGTTGGTGATGGATTAATATTTAAAGTAATCCGAATGCACTGGCGACATAACGCGAGGTACATTTATCATTACTCTTATGAACTAAGGCGAAGTAAGAGCACAGTGGAGACACTGTATGCAAGACATGTACCAACATCAAGAAATTAAAAAAAAAATTGTTAAGAGAGCAGTTACAAACTGCCTACGACCACATTGTGGACAACAAACTGATTAACTGATTAACTACTTTACCATAAACAAATAAACACAGTGCGTGTTTGATCATGTTATTTTTCTTAGGTTACACTGATAAGGATGAAAGCGACTCGATAATTAAAATGTAGCTGCATCGTGATATAAGTTACTATTTTCACGAATGAAAAGATTCCTCCTAGAAATTATCACTTCTCCAAAATTGGACACTATCAAACGCATACCCGTCTGGAGTATCCCACACTTGTCGCTCAACTCTGCGCCATGTTTGCGAAGTACCGAGCCATATGCCGTCGTCTAGCTCTCCAGCTGAGTTGCACTGCAGCTCATATTACATTTCTGCTCGAAGCCCTGACTTCAAAGGCAGTTCCTTTGCACGTCGGTAGAGCGCGCGACACGTAGAGTTAATACGAGGTCAGGATCCCTCCGGCGAATCATTTCACGGCTACATTGAACCAGTACCAACATGTTCAGCAGAAGGTGGAAAAAGTCTTGGCATTGAAGCGATAGTGAAGGACTCGTTACAGACTTTCAGTCATCTATAAATTACGTAACACAAAAATTTGCGATTTTAATCCCCCTCCCCATCCCTCTATAACGCATCTTAGACGATATATATGTATATATTACCCCTCCTAAATAGTAATGATCTAACATTTGCCTTACCTACCTCCTCCGTTTAGAAAAGCGTTTGTTCCTATTAGGAAATTTTGGTATATAGAATTCATTGCTCGTTCCTCATCACTGACCGGTTGATTACACGGAATACAGTAAAAGAAACCTGAAAACGGTTAAAAAGTGACCTATAAAACTTAGCGTTACGTAAGACGAAGGTAATGGATGGTTTTTGCATAACATCCACACTTCCGAGCTTTGGTAACACTAACCGCATAACGTACACGAAGATAACTTGGGATAGGCTGGTTAATCCGAGAACCGGTTTATTCGAAGTCGGTTAACAGGGGTTCAACTGTATTGGTGTAGCATAAACGGGAGTTGAAATATCGTTTACATTTACTTGGTTGGAGAGTGTTCTTTCGACCGGAATATTGGGCATCATTTGACCCTGAATACTAATTACACACGATAGTAAAGATTTGTGTTTGTGTATTTTTCCCAGTTTAATTTTTTGGGTGTTTATAATTTCCGATACCTTGAATCCCGTTTTTTCATCAGAAGTATCTTTCTTTTGTTAAATATGTTTAGCAAAGTGAAACTAATAATAAAAACAATAATGGAAATAAGTAGAACGACCTTTTAAGTAGATAACAGGTATACAAAAAATAAAATGTGATCTGAACCAACGACTAGGCCTATGTATCCTTATGTATTTTGATGCGCTGAATCCGAATCCGGAGCTAGAATTGCTCCATCACCTTCCATTTGACAGTTATATCTGATACTGAACTCTACGGAAGCAAGATTTTCCGTAGTTTTCCTACTTAAATGTGATTTTTCGTGATTTAAATGGTTGGTAATGGAGCAATTCTGGCACCGTATTCGGATTCAGTGCATCAAAATACATAAGGATAGGTCTAGTCTTTGGTTCAGACCACTTTTTATTTTTTGCGTGCCTGTGTAATTATTTGTTTTTATGACATTCATTTCATAATGCAACAGATGACATTCATTTAAAGAATAAACCAAATTAATATTTATGACGTCTTGAAGATCGTTTTTTCATAAAGTATTTATGATAATTTTGTATTATATGTCCTATGTTTTCTTCGTCCTAATGCACCGATAGCTTCAATAGTATTTTTGTATTCAACCTCCATTAGGGTACCATACACGATTATTGAAAAGCACATTCAAGTTGTTGGTATGGTATATTTCCCAAAAGAAAAAAATAACCCAAGGGAAATAGTAGCTTCAGAAATTGAAAAACATTCATTTTCAAGAAGAAAAACTCATTTTTTATAAAAGTTTTTCTTTCGCATCGCAGTGTTATTAGTCGTGTTCAATGAATCGATAAAGTGGAATCGTTCTTCATGTTGACTCACAGATAAAGAAAAAAAGTATCCATGACGTAACTCGTAAAACTAAAGATTCAATACTTCATTAGCAGGAAGGAACTCTTAAGATTCTACGATCAGTCTTGTCCTTCTCCTTTCTTCACCTCGCCACTTCATCTTAATGAGTCCCAAACTCTGCTCAAAGTTCCTTCGTCCACAAATATTATTTCTTCAGAATCGGAGGAAAAGTTTCCTGGGATTTCTTTTGTGATATTCGGACTCGCGGGATGAGAAAGCTGGGTATAGAAATTTTCTGCCCTGCTCTCATCCTCTCCCCGGGATAAAGGAAGACTCAACGGGATAACTAAGGCTCGTATTGAGGCGATAAATTACATTTCGCGAAATCGATTTTGTTTATTGATATATTTCGTCATGTAGCTACGCGTGGAGAAGATATGTGATAATTTTCTTTCATAGTTTTAGCATACATCTGTCTTATAAGACGACCCCCGAAGTATCAACGGCCTATCAAACCAAAAAGTGTACGATTTGTAATGCTATATATGGCACTGAGGACGATTTTTTATAGAATACTGATGAAGAAAAGGAAATCGACACGCCAATAACAAAATGGGACCCATATGACGAGCATCTCAACAACAAAAGTGAGGATGTACTTGAGTAACCTAGATAATGAATGTAAGGATTTTTAATATACTCGCATTAGTGAGTGATTTGTTTTACCTTGTTATAGTTTTAATTTATACAAATTTCGATTTGATTCTTTTTGTATGTGTCCTATAAGACGAACCCGGATTTTGGGGGCCATTTTTTTTATGGTTCAACTATCGTCTTATCTGCGGAAATATACGATATATTGAAACGGAAATATACGGTTTTCATCTGACCTGAAGTTGTCGATTATGTTTATTGTTTGAAGAAGCTGGAGTGAGGTTGTAATCGCCAAGGGATAAGACGACAGTTGAATCCGGGGTCATGTTCAAGGACAGTTACAAAAAATGTATATAAATTAAAACCATTGTAAAATAAATCATATCCCAATGAATTTAATATAATGCAAAATCCTCACATTCAATATCGAAGGGAAGTAGTGGCGATACGTTTTTGTAAGTAACAACTTACGTAACATTAAATTGACTTTCACGTCATGGTATCGCACAGTGGATCGAAATAAAATTTGGGCGAGGAAAACTATACCTTTCACATAAAGCTCACTCTCATTTTCTGAGGAACTCCTCAAGTACTTCTCACTAACGTTGAGAAACTCGTCATACGAGTTCCACTCGGTACGATTCTAGTTATCAGTATCCCATAACAAATCGTCCTGTGTCATCCATAGCATTAGAGATTCCACACTTTTTTTGCTTTATAGATCGTTGATAGTTTGGAGGCCATCTTATAGGACAGAAATATGCTAAAACTAGAAAACATAAGAAAATTATACTTCTCTCATTTTGAGGTCATCTTATCTGCGGAAATAAACAGTTAATTAATTTAGTATTTTAATTTCGCAACTTATTGAATCTAATTAAACAGAAAAAAATATTCAAAGCTTTACTTCGTCGTGCGTTTGTAATTATATGCGAAGAACCAATGCACACTATAAGTTTAATTGTTTTAAAATCGTTTTCTTATCGTTCTAATATATCTCGATAATTATTGATTTTTATTATTGTTTTTTTAAGTGGATTGTTATTTCTATAACCGTGTTTTGTACGTATGCATTATCAATATAGTGTACGAGTAAACTATGGGAGATAGTTGGTAGTGGTTTTAATTTGTCAGGAAAAAAAATACGATTTTCGTATTCAACTTTTAGAGAAACTCCTGATTTATCTTTGCGATAATTTATTGTGTTATTGTGCTATTATGTTATTAGTCATAGTTCCCAGTATTGGTATATGGATGGAATTTAGCGATATCCACAAGTTGTTGAAATACGTTTATTTACTGAAAAACCATTTTCTTTTTTAGGTACAGCTCTGGGGCAAGTTGTCGAAGTGCACAAGGAAATTCAGAATCAACAACTGAATATTGTGAGTATTGGGTTTTATTTTATTTGTGAAATAGAACGGAAACTATTGTCCCTATAAAATCTTCTATATGACCTAAAATTTTATAAACATTAGAAATTATACAAAAAAATATTTTTCATTGAAATTAAATATCTTAATTTTATTCATTTATTCTCAAAGAAAAATTGTACCAACATCAATACGACAGTATTGACATTTGCAAAATAAATCATTATCATAAATTTCTGTTGAATACATGTTAATTTAATGGAAATATGTTAAAATAAAAAAATTAGTCTCTACAAATAGAAGTTTAAAGTTTCAAAACACAATACATTACCGAATCTAAAAGGATAAAAAGTATTACATAACAATTATGCAATTTTCTCTGTATGAGAGGTATGAGAAATATGATTTGTTTATTTCCAGCTAAAAGCTTTTTACGTGGATCTTCTGGTTCCCTTGGAGACAAATTTAGAAAAAGACACAAAAGTTGTTCAGGTGAGTTCTCAATATACTAAAGGGAATTGTTTTTATTTGGCGTGCATTACAATAACGTTTCATTTACGGAATATTTTAGTGTGTTAGGTGTGGTTGATAGCAAGAAGTAGTCGAATTTGCAAACTCTCTCTCACGACGTATTGCCGAAATCCATATCTCAATCACTAACAATAAAGGTAAAAACAATCAAGTGTACCTTTTTCGTATGTGTGTATGTATCTCGTTTCGGCCAGTTAAGAACTACGAATGACGAATGCCAGTAAGTCTCAGTTTTAGTGTGAGTTTACTCACTAGACTCATCGTGAATTTTACCGAGATCGGAGGAACAGCGTCTAGATGGGATCCAGATTGCTGTATCCGAGTATTACAACTGCGGTTGTTACCCGCAGAGGGTGAAACTTTTCATATATCACAGCTATTTAAACTGAGACATGGAACTGAAATGCTACACATTTTATCTTGCTCCACCTGGGAATTGAATCCGGAATGATTTGGTGACGAGCGATCACGCTGAAACTATAGCACCATAGCCACGGAGGAAACTAAGTTTTTTTTTACTGTTATCAAGATTTATATGTTCGGAGACGAAAGTATTATTTCAAAGTTATAAATGCGCTCTTTTATTACGTCGAAAATTTGTTCAAGTGACCTCGTCTATCTCAGAAATTTTATTCCTTATTAGTGTAGCATTTTTTTCTGTACCCAATGTGGCTGGGTTAAGTGCATTATCTCTACATCTCCTACCCGAACTTCTGTTCATCTCCTTTTCCTGGTTTATGTGGATCTAATAGTTGGAATGGAGTAGATAGTTATAATTTTAAATTTTTGATTGGTATGCTGGTCAAAACAGAAGATGTTTTCTTTATGTATTTTTATTTTATTTTATTGTTAACTATGAGTTAAAATTGCATATGACCACATGCTAATCAATAATTTATTCTCCAAAGCAAACTGGGGACTATCCCATCATTCATAATTGAAGCGCCCAAAGAAAAACTTAACACACAAATTAACAATCTTTTGTCAAGATACTTTACCTATAAAATATTTATATTTTTGATACTATCAAACTAATAAACTCTGTAATAAACAGAAATGAATGTGATTTTGTATGTTAATCAATTATAATTTTATGTACTAGAACGATGACATTATGTGTATAATCAGCTTATTTTGCACAATGATGAAACGTACAGTCCTATCCTACGTTGTTCTAGCATGGTCTAGTCTGGTCTAGTGTAGACTCCTCTTTCTTCCAGTCGAATAATCAGATCGGCTGTCACTACAGTATTGCGACAACAGATGTAGGATAGTTTAAATTTTATGTACATGTTGTAGTATCTGTCTTCCTCTAAACGAAGAAAATAATAATAATAATCTCGTTCATAAAAAGGTGCCTCAATTGAATTGCTGACCGACCTTAAATGTGTAAACTAACCAATAACAAAGTTTCATTACCAGAATAACCGACTAATTCGAATGGCGTGATGCCATTGCTGCATATGAATAATTAACGAATCTCCGTATTTCAGTTTCATTTTATCGTTGTAAATATACATATCATGAAATTATTTCTCATTAGTCGTGATTTAGTGGCGTCGCTTTCACCGCTGAAGGGAATGTATCGGTAATTAGGTTCGTGCTTAATTATGTGATTATTTTACTAAAGTATTAGATACAGTGTTTTGTTGAGGGGATATTTTCTCATACCACAAAGTGTAAATTTTGGGTTTACATCGACAATGGGGAAAATTTGAACAGGAAATCGTAAGGGTTTTTTTAATTTAATTATTTCAGATTTAATTGCGAATAAACCACGTATTTTCAGCAGATCATTTTTCACCGAGAAGATATCGAAATTGTGTTTTATTGAAATGGCTAACCATATACGGATCGTATAAGTGGGATCGAAGTGAGACAAAATGGCAGAATCCTCGTAAGATGTACATTATGAAGGACACATTTAAAAATCATAAAATTTACACTGTATATTTGAGTTACTTCATTCGAAAAAAATACGAGTATTACGATGAATATAAATTTTGTTCGCAAATCACCTTTTTAAATTAAAAAGACTGTTACGTTAAACATATTTAACATGAACAATGCAGATTTTTTAATTATGACAACGAGGGAAATAGAAATTCTTCACTGTAATGTTTGTTTTGGTTCATTTTACATTTTGAGAGAAAATCAGACTTTGCAACCAAATATTCAGTTAATAACCCAACCTGAAAAAGATGTTTTCCTAAATAATTCCAGCGTTAAACCTCTCGCCAACACAGAAAATTATTTGCGTGCTTTGTAAGAAAAGTTTGCATCGATTTATGACACGAGTGCATTTGTATAAAGTGGGCCTATGTAGTAACTTCAAATACTTTGAAGGCATTTCTTTCATGACAAAATGGCGTCACAAAATAAAGTTAAGACGTATTTCGTACAAAATAATTGAATGATTGTGCTATTCCTTTAAATATTTGAAACTGATTTTTTCTATGTACTTAAAGAACAATTAGCAATTATGAAGAAAACTGTTAAAAGTTTCACTAAGAGTACGTAGGTTTTTATATCGTTGCCCCTAATTAAGGTCTGGTTTATACTGCTCACCAATTATGAAACATTCAATCTAGTTTTCCTTTAGAACAAATTATTTCTGTACTTGGAAGTCATTATGTCGTTTAAAATTACTTATTGTCTTTTCAGAACGTGCTTATTCGCTTCAAAATTTCCTTCCTTCCCTGCATTTTATGTCCGAAGTAGGGTTGAAGAAAACGATTATGTGCAACCCCTTAATTATTATCTTCTGTTTACATCTTAAAATTACAAGCCAATTTGCGTTAAATTGGTGTTTCTCTATAACGCACTCTTTTCCAATGGTTCTCCAACATTTTAGCTCAATGACCCCCAAAAGTAATAAAAAATAGCATAAATATATCACGACCCCGAATCCAATGAAAGGTTAATTACAGTAACCTTTGTAATATTTGAGATTTTCCATTAGATCTATATTTTTAAAGACATAAATGAAATGAAAATGCATCCGTATCAGAAGTTTTCTTTACATGTGTACTAATAAATGGAAGTAAAATTGTTATAATAAATTATTTTTACTTTTTACGTGTGATAAACATTTTTCACGATCCCCTCCGGGGTCTTCCAGTTTGAGATACGCTGTTCTCTGCGAACTATTGTCCCGTAGAATACGTCTCAGCAACTGTATCCATTCTCCTGCGGCCCTCGCGGAAGGTCGTCCAACAGCCACTGGACATCCGCAATGCCCTTCAGCCCCCAACCCTTTTTCCAACCCCCAGTTCATGTGACGCCATTCAGGAACGCGGCTAATAAATCCCACTTGATTTACCGCCCCCGTCTAACCCCTCCTCGATCCGCCCCTGTCGAACCGATCCCACCCCGAACCCATTCAACCCACTGCAACCGAACCCTTTCCCTGACTCTCCTCCACCCATTAATCTTGGGATATCCGTAATAATTTCCACCGGAAACTTATAGCCTCCGCAGCTTTTACATATCTTCTGGAGTATTTTTAACTTTAATGAATACAAATTCGTGCCGAGTGCGGCCGCGTTTCTTGCGAGATATTCTTCAAGGAGATGTATGGGGCCGTATATTCTGGGAACCTTGTGCCTCCCTCCGCCTTAGGTCTTATACAGCCAGCTAAGGATGTGACTTTCTAGACTCACGATGTCGTCAAAATTTCTCACGACTTTTTCTTCCGGGAAAAGTGGATTATTTTGGTGGTCGTTTCTCGAGACGCTATCCAAGTATTTGGGAATTTTGAGTTTATGCATTCTGATGCAAAGTATAATGTTCATTGATGTAAATCATTGCTATATTAAATTAATTGTCATTTCGATGAAAATTCAGAAGGTTTTTGGTAATGTGAAACAGTATTTCAAACGAGATGTAAATGTATTTTTTTAATGATATCACCTGAAATGAATTGGTACGTACGTATATCGCACTACAAATGTAATTGGTGCTTACATTGAAATTAAATCCCCATCCTTGCCCGGGTTTTGCTCCGGTTTTCCTTCGGGTAGAGGCGGATTTCTTATACAGGTTCTCTGGGCTTTGTCTAGGGGCATGTTTATTGTAATAATAAATCGTGAATTTAGTGTTATTTTCAATTCTTATGATTTTTAAACATTATACTCAGAATAATCTATAGTTCGATAATAATTTGTACAAGTAAATTTTTTGCGTTAAATTACAAACATAATTCTATTAGTATTATGACTCGCAGCTAACTTTTTATCTTATCTATGAATTTTTGCTGAAGTTTTTGAAACCGCCTCTGCCTTAGGGCCCTTAATCGGAATTGATGGGATGGTCCCTTGCTTGATTCCGGAGAGTAAATTAGTTTATTGTTCTACACGTGGTCATACGCAGTTTGAACTGCTTTTTTGACAATAAATTTATAAATGTCAAGCGATATAAATTGGTCGTAACGTGACTAGTACACTTATTATAAGGGTATTATTCATACATTTTAATATTAGAGAGAAAAAGACATGCAATGTATCAATAGCTTCAAGTAATAAACATTTGTGGTCAGAGGTTTCCTTTGAATATATGGAAATACGCGTTCATTCTAAGTGTAATTACGCGTAAGAGATTAGTGGTATGAATAGTTATAAATAGAATAATGCTAAATAGAATATTTCAATGTCTTTCAGTCCTGAATATTAATAAAATATTAGAATGAATAAAGTCATGGTTAAAGCCAATTGATGAGGAATTTCATAAATATTTAACCTCCAAGAAAATAGCATCTCCTTGCGAAGATGAATAATATGTAGTTTCCTATATATTTTATGTCAACGAGGTTTTCAGAATTGATTAGAGCATCTCTTAACACCAACAGACTTTTAAAACATGAGGGAAAAAGGGGTAAAAATTATTTTTTGTGTCAAATTTTTTTGTCAAAATAAAATATTTTTTGTGTCAAAATCAGCAAAATTTATGTTTAGACTTATTTTGTACAATCGGAAATAATTTGCTGTAAGTTTCAGTTACATTTTCATTCAAATGTTACTGGAACCAAATGACCTTACTAAAAAATTGATTTCATGATAACTTTCGGTCAGGTGAAAATGGCGACGAGTCGAGAATCGAACCCGGGACTTCTGCTTTGATCGCAGGGGTGTTAACCACTACACCACCCGTTCACCTTCCACACACACACACACACACACATATATATATA
>NNCF01136509.1:35643-52587 GCA_002313205.1 Laupala kohalensis
AAATTTTTATATGAGTATATTGAATTGAAATAATATGATCTAAATATTTAATTTCCGTTGTCAAATAATTAAACGTGAATACTACATCTAAATTTTTTTGACAACTTTGTTTTTACAAGGTGACTGGTAAATCTCTACATCTCTCTTTCGACTGAGCTGTAGCTTCAAAAATTATTATATTTATAATAATAAAATAGTTAACCTAGTTTTATGATAAAGAGCAAAATGTCTTCGTAATCAATACTTTTTGGTGGAAATTAAATTTTTCTTCCTTTTTGTGTTTTTCCATCGAAAATATTCAGTCGAATTAAATTACATCGCTGTGGAAAGTAGGTTTCTAAAATTATTTTAAAATGAAGTTAACCAGGTTGCTTTTCGCTTCACGTTTTTGTATTTTTACAACGGAGACTTTTATCACATGTCTCTGGCACACGTAAACGTTGACAAGTTGTCATACTTGGATTATCTGTTAAGCACCACTCAAAAGGACTTTTGAGAAACGTCAGTTGTCATGTAACACACGTGAATTTCGGTAAAAAAATTTACGGGAGGTCTCAAAATAAATTTCCTTTCATTAAAGGAAAACAGAACAGTTCATTAGAGGCAAAAAACACAGATTGAAGTAGAACAGATGAACTTCAACTTTATATTCTATTTTTCCTCGTATAAATCATAACGCGATGTAATGCTTTCCAGGACTCGATTTAATTTTTCATAACTCTTTGATGTATTTTCCCTCCGAAAAATTTCCAAGGTTTCAGAGTGTCTACAGCGACAGATTCAAAAATTTTGAGAATTAATAATCCATATTTGCACAAAAATACAAGGTATTTTATTCATATAATTTTTTAAGTATCCATGTTTTATACATCTCGTATGACAAAATAAATACTACCTTTTCAACCAAAAAAATGCGTCTCTTGCTTAATGAATGCTACTAAAATTACAACCACGTAAACCTCATATCAAAAATAACATTCATCTCTTAATTACATGCGATAAACAAAGCGCAAACTCGCATTAAGTTGATCCTTTAACAACGTTTCGCCAAAAGATCGTAATTTCCTAATTTTCACATTTCAGAGAATTGAGGCATGAGATCAAAGAACGAGAGCCTCCACATAAGTTCAACATGAGCTTTGAGATCTTTTTTTCCACATCGTGCTGGAAGCGTAAAGATTTAATTCTCGAAATCTCGTGTTCGCATTTGACCTCAAATATTATAATGGTCTCGCTGCGTCTTTTGAATCGTCAAAACTCAAAGGCGAACGTGGTTAGCAGGAATGCCAACTTACGCAAACATATCGTCGTTTCATGATAATGACGCGAACCCCGAAGATGCGATTTATACAAAAAAAAAGAAATAATAATAATAATAATAATAATAATAATAATAATAATAATCCATCCTGTTCCGGTTTTTTGCACGGTTTTTTCCTTCGGGTAGATGTGGATTATTTATTCAGGTTTTCTAGGCTTTTGCCTAATGGCGCCGTCTATTAAAATTATAAATCTCGAATTTAGAGTAATTTTTATTGTTACTATGTATGAACAATATTTTCCGAATACTCTATAGTTTATAATTATGCGTACTTGTAAAATAACTCTTTTGTGTTTTATTGAATACAAATTTGTTGGTATTCTGTTAATAATATGACACGCACCTAACTACTTTTATTCTTATATACAGAAATCTGTAGGTCTCGCAAGTTGTATGTCAATGGCAATAGTTGTCGCAAGTTGCATGTACATATATTTTATACAGAAATCTCAAATCTCTTAACTTGCCTAGAGGTAAATGGAGTGGCGCAGTTGTTACGCTCTTCTGAGTCAAGCTGAAGGTCCTGAGTTTGATTTTCGGTGCCGTATCCCATTTTCATTCAACATTACATAATTTTATTCTTATCTTAGGAGTGAGGCGGACACTTAGCTAGTATGACTAAAAAATATTATATAACAAACATAAATTAAAACTGTTCATCTAAAAACATTTCTACTCAGTATAGGTCAGTCTGTGTCCATAAGAAGGATTCAAGTAATCATGTAGTTCAAATTTTTTAATATATGGTTAGGTGAAAATGTATGAGTGAGAATCGAAATTTGAAAGACATTTAAATCCTCCGTACATAGCCTACTTTGAGAATTATGAGGAAGAAGCTGAAGAGAGAGAGCGAACATTAGAATGTTTTTTCGGATGTCACACAGTTTTCACACTCCACAGGTCTTTCCGAGTTGCGAACTTAGATTGGCAATACTGGTACGGTTCCGACAACATATTAAATATTTAGAACTATATATTTTGTGTCATTTTAATGTACAAATTGAGTGGGCTACAACACGAACTTCGGGAACGATGATGGGCTGTAATTAATTGGGGGAGGGGGGGCTAACCGGGGAGCATTTTTGTTTTAAAATTATGGTTTTACTACACATTTTATAAATATTACCTATAATAAAATGCATCAGATAAATAATTAACAATTTGATATTATTAATAACAATAACTATTATAACTAATTATTATTATTCTGGTAAAACTTTTACAAAGTATGTCATTTATCAACTTCAATTTTATCAGTTAGGAGTTCAGGTCCGCCACGGATGATGGGTGTTAGTGAAATATTTCAGAATAGAAATTCGCCGTCAATATTGACTTGCTGTGTCTTTATCTATCTTCCTCTCCTCCTCCTCCTCCTTCTTCTTCAGTTTCTTCTTCGCTTTCGACGGGTCTCTCAGTGCATCGCATGCAATGGCTCCCTGGACACCCAGAGCGCTGAAATTCGCTCTGACCTGCTGCTCCATATATTATATCAGCGCTTTCTATCGCTCCCTGGGCAGCAGTTGAGCGAATCACAGCCCAGCGCCTCCGGCTCGACCTGTTCCACCGGAGGTATCAACACGAGCGTTTTATATGCACATTTAATGTTACTTTTACTTTGGGTTTTTTAACGATTATATTATGCGTCATGAATAGCGATGTGTCTTCCTTGATCGCGGAACTATACTTATCGTGTTTTTTGTTAGCATCCAATTATACATATTCGTATATGACAGTGTCTATTAGAGTTTTTACGACAATTAATACATAAAAAGTAATTTAACACAACAAATATGGAAAACGTGATAACTATGTTACAGAGAGTAAAGAAATTTAATCAGAATAATAATTTTGTTATCACGTTCTGTTAATAATATACTTGGTGAGATATCAGTTAAGGTAATTGTATTGCTATTACAAATTGGTATGGGATTATAAAAAGTAATGAGATTACACTTTGTTTATACAAGATGATTTATAGATTTGAAGAACCCTTTATTTTTTGCAAGAATCACGCGTAATTGAAGTACGTATTTCTATAGACCCTGCAGGTTAAAATTAAAAAAAAAAAAATCTTTTTAACCTTTTGAATGGATCATCGTGGTTTTAATCAACAACTAACTAGAATTGAATTGAAAATTAAAATGAGAGAAGTAATGTAACTGAATGTTTGATTCTTATTAATTGTATTTTTTAGGTCGATGTTTGTGAATTTTAGTACATTACTAGTAAATAAAACAGCAACTGGAGAATTTTGAAATTTCAATTATTTTGTTTATTACTATAAATTTCTTGTGCAGAGTAAATTGTCATTTATCATCCGCATAAGATATTTGATAATCTACTGAAAATGAGATAAAATATTTTTTTAAAGAGGATATTGATGACGATAATTGGAAGGTACGTGATAGTACGAAATATTGACAATTGATGCATAAAATTGAAGACATAAAAATAATGTGTTAATTCATCATTATTCACTCATGAATTTTCGTCGTAGTAATATACAAGAATTACAGAAGGTTTGATGGTTTTTGTAGAGTAATATTTAACAAGCGTACATTGACTTGTTGCACTTCTTGGTGGCTCCTAGGAACGGGAGTTAATGAATTCGTTATAAGAAAATCACTCTTGCGGGTCAAGCATCCTTTAATATTTCGAAATGCCTGCGGGCCACAATATAATATATTAGCAGAACTACCCGACGGTGCCCGGAATATGAAAAGAAACTGAAAACAATTATTACTGAACATCCGAAATTTTTAAATATTTTTTGTGGAGTTCTAGGAGTTCTCGTCAAGTTTTTAAATAATTCATAAATAAAACATAAAATATAAAAAAACCGCACTGTTAAAACAAGTGTACAAAATATCACATCAATATTCAAAGAAAAGTGGTATAGATAATTGTAATATTTTATCCTACAGTGGATATTTAAATATCTACCAAAATGTCTGGGCCTTTTACCTCATTTTCCCGGTGTTGCTCGGGGTTCTTCTATAATATTCTACACTCATATGTTAGTTTCTATATTTCTCTTCTTTCGTGTTATTAAATTAAAACTAAGAAAACCTACAAAAATACACACAGTTTTTAGTATTGAACGCAACTATTTACGTACTTACGATTTATTTTAAAATCCTGGTAGAAGGAACACACAATACACAAAAATAAACGTTAATAAAAAGTTACTCTGAATTCTTTGGGTTTTCATTTGACTTTTAGGTCATTACTTGAGAACATTGTTCTTCGCAGTCTTAATCTAATTTTACTTATAGATTCGATCTCGTAGATTGTACATTCAGTGGATGCTCCGCCTCACGTAAACGTAATCGAACTCTGGCGGACTCATTTGTAAGCTTCATAGTCATAGTAGAGTCCCTTTAACATAGTTTTAAATTATTTTCATCGATGACGTTTTCTGATATCCATGCCATGCCATAGAATTCACTTTTATAGATGTGTACTTTTGTAATATCTTCACCGCTACATCTAATTTCATGTATCCTGGTGTAAAGCGTTACGAATTGTAAAGTGATAATAATAATAATAATAATAATAATAATAATATCTCTCTTGTGCAGGCGATGACCCAAGAACGTCGTCGCTACGGCTTCGTATTGGAGCGTCAATGTTCTCTGGCAAAGCATTACTTGGCGTATCATGCTTTGGGAAGCACTTCACTTCAACGCCATCTGGATACCTGGCAGGAAGTTGCAGGTACCAGGGAGTTTCTGCCTTCAGCCGTTGAGAGTGCTCTCGCAGGGAGATTGCGGGTGAGTATTTGTTCTCCCTTCCTTCATCTCTGTACATCTCTCCTTCTCATTTTCGTTTCTCATTATTTCTTTTTCTCTTAATTTTCTCTCCATCTTTCTGCCTCACTTCCATTAATTCATTATTCATTCTTATTTTCTCTTCATCGATATTCTTTCCTTTGTTTGTTTCTGTCTTCTCTTTCTTGACCCCTTCTTTCTTTCCTTTCTCTTCTTTTTCTTACCAATCTTTCTCTTCATATTTTTTTCTTTCTTGCTTTCTTTCATATCCATAATTTATTTAACTTATTGCCTTTCTTCTGCTACTTTTTACATGCCTTTGCATTTTCATGTAATTTACTTGGTGTTAAGTGCAATGATTTATTAGACGATGTTAGTTTTAGGACTTATGCTCTTGTAGTTGATCCAAATCTCATGTGATGAGGATAATAATGCTTAGGTGTTTTATTTATTCTTAACCTCTGACAAATGCTCTCCAGTAAAGTTCGCAATGAAATGCAATGTCTCTACGTCTCTCATTGTAGATAGAGCTGATCTATTCTGAAATGTAATACATTGACACCTTTCCAAAAGAAAATGTAACAGCTTTTCTTTGAATTTGTAATAAAGTATTTTGGGATAACTTATAACATTGTCAAGTATACCGTATAAAAAAATCTCCTCACTGAACATAAGAAATACAATAGAATTGAATGAACAGAACATCGATGAAAGAAAAACACATCTGTTCTACAAATAAAATATTTTTCTCAACCCCTCGCAGTATTATTGATGAACGTATCTTAATTACGATGGGATTTAATTATGATATTTCTTTTACTCGGGGTTTGTATATCGCTTTAAAAAAATCCTTTGTGTTCAACGTGAAAGAGATTGACTTTCCTTGACAGGATAAGAAAGGCTAAACATTTTCAAAATCTTCGTTGACGTAGTGGGTTTGCAAAGTTTCGAAAATTTACCGGTAAGAATATACAAGTTTCAAAGTTCCTCAGCCGATATTCAGCCTCGAAGAAACGGGTGTATAGTATAACTCATTCATCATACTGCGTCTTTGTTTGCGAAACTTGCGTATGAAAGGCATTTGGTATCAGTTATCGTGGATTTATATTCTTGCTTATAATCTACACCAAATACTTCATATTCCTTTCATAAGACTGAGAAATATTTGGAAAAAAAAATCTTAATATTATTGAAACTTATGTGATTTCTGTCTATGAAATAGAACTCAGGAGAAACATACTTTTGCAGAAGATAGGATTCTCAAAAGCACAATAATTCAAACTCTGATAAGCATCAGACGTCTCACCATGCAGTTTAAAGTCGAAATGTTCTGCTAGAACGAAAGATTAGGTACACAAAAGTGTATGAAGATTAAAAGAGATAGTTCAAAAGCTAATAAAGTATAGACATTTAGAATAGGGTTAGATACAAGTTTAATCCTACTTTTACTTCATTATTATTCGTATTTTGGGGGTGTAAAACAATGAAAATAATTAAGAAAACAATTATAGAACATCTCGTTGGTTTGACGAACTTGGAGTGCTGGTCCCATCTTAAGATGTTTTACGTTTATCTCCGTGTAATACAGCAAGTAACCTTCTGGCCCGAAGAGGACCCGTACACCAATCCGCACAACCCTGAAATAGAAGACGATCGAGCGTCTGTGTCGTCACAACTGCGTAAGACGCGGTCCATGGATGCTTCAGCGCAAGACATTCGCTGTGTGCCCGAGTCCCCAGGTCCTCTGAAGCCTCTCACACGAGCCAAGTCAGATTTCAACTTAGCAGCGTCCACCGCTTCCTTGTTGCAAGGTAAATTTACGAAATTCGTAACGATTTGCTTATAAACAGACTCCTGTGCAGACTTGAAAAAAAATTTTTTTAACATTTTTGCTCAGCTATAAAGTATTACCAGAGTCTTTGTGGTGTCATTTACCTCTATTTACAACAAAATTATTTTCATATTATCCTTGGTTTCTTCCTCATTTTTATGCCTCCCCTAAGGTCATGGAAACCTCNGGAAAAAAATATTTTTAACATTTTTGCTCAGCTATAAAGTATTACCAGAGTCTTTGTGGTGTTATTTACCTCTATTTACAACAAAATTATTTTCATATTATCCTTGGTTTCTTCCTCATTTTTATGCCTCCCCTAAGGTCATGGAAACCTCCTTTGTAAAATTGACGTCCCCGTCACAATGAAGATACATCTATCTATGTGTCCTTTTCCTTTTAATTGCTCTCCTTATACTCATTATCATATTTGCTTATTCTCCCGTAATTTCACAGTCTTCTATTCTACATAATTCTTTCAATTGCCAGGTGCCTTAGTAAAGACAAATGTATTTGTGTTCCTCTTCTATCCATCAATCCAACCTGAGTGGTGTGGTCTGATTAGTGTGTACTCATTCTGTTTTCCCAGGATCTCCAATACGACCAAAGTCCATGGCAACTCCAAATCCTGATCCACAAATGGCGCGTGCTATGTATGCTTACATCTCCAGTGGGGAAAACCAACTGAGTTTCCTTGAAGGAGACATCATCACTATTATTGGTAAGTGAACCTCCTAGTTACTCGACCGGTTTCTTTCATTTTTTTGCCAGTATTAATACTGTAAATAAGTTGAATTATTTTTTCATAGCTAAAGCAATTAATATCGCGTTGAGGTTAGAACTTTTCACTACCTAATTATCTCTCGAGAAGAAATATTAATTAAGGTACGAAGTTTTCTTCGTGAAGATTCTGGATACTTTCTAAAAAAATTGTTCAGTATGAAATAATATTACAATATTTCTGAAAATATATATTTTTACTTCGGTTGTCTGGATTTTCTAATTGAATATAATATTGAAGATTGTCAATCACACTTTAACTGTGATATAATATTGAAGACTGTCAGTCATACTCTGCCCCAGAATAATATCGAGAAAAGTTTACTTGAAATTTCTTTTTAAAGTTAAGAAGACAATTCTAAAATTTGAAAGTTTATATCGTAATTTCTCGTATTTAGGGTTTGGACGGTATTCTCATGATCTGATCCTGTTTGGTAGCTTTATGTTCATATTATAATACGTAATAATTTCTCTCCCCAACTATTTACGTAATAACTTGTGGTTTCGATGAAATTACATTATATTTTTTTATATTTATTTTGTAAATATGTCGTTTTTTCAATCGGAAAATTTTCATGTTTAGAATTGCTAATTTTGTCGAACAACATTTTATTCGCTTATGTGCGTCCAAAGGGCTCTAATGACATTGACGCTGACGAGTTCCGAAGCTCCAAGAATAAAAATGTGCATTCATTTGAAAATGCTTCGCCTGGCTCTATTCCAAACGCAATCCGCACTAGAGCATTGGTTTGCGGGTAACCTAATCCTTCAGGCTTCGAGAGAATCTTTGTTGCAGGTGAACGTAACAAAGGTTGGCAGTTTGGAGAAAATCTTCGCACTCAAGCTACAGGATGGTTCCCATTGGCTTACACAGACGTCTTGCATGATGACTCATCGTCTGGGTAACTATAATTCAATATGTCTCATTATAAAATATCTTAATTTCTTACGATCCGTACTAAACCGGAATCGAAAACCTATAATAGCTTTACTATATTTCGTTAAAAAGAATATGTACTCGAAATGTAATTTTTAAACATCCTAGAACCAGAATGAGGAGTGTCTTTTTTTGTTCTGGTTGATAGCTTTAACAAAATATAATGAAGAAGCATTGTAAATCTTTTTAGAAAGAAGAAAACAAGCTTTTTATTTCAAAAGTTCGAATCGAAAACACAAATTTTTGTCCCAAATAATTCAGTATTTTTATGGATTTCAGTAAAGCTTCTGTATATTAATATAATTATCTAAACAGTTTCGGTATAATAATTAAATTATAATTTGGAATAAGAATTACATTATAATTAATAATTAACTTTATTATAATATATTTGCCGTTAGTATTATTATTTAAAAATTCACGTCAGGATCCGAGATGGAGAGGATCTCATGTGGAAATTTTACATATCTTTGTAACAGTGCTAATGATTCATATGACTTCAGTAATCTCTTTTATTAGTTTTTTTCTACTTATTATTTGCACCGAATAATTAAATTAAAAATAAAATGCGCAAAATAAAATTTAATTCTGAATGGGTCTTTTTTATATTCTAAATGTTCCGGGTAAAATGTTGAAAAAGTCTTAAGTAGACGTATATAAATTTTGATAAAATGGCATCTTTATTCCTTCTTTGACAACCCAACATCTCTCCTTCCCAAAGTCCTCGCCCAAGTCGAAGTTAGGTGGAAAAGCGAGCCAAATGGTCTCAACCTCGCCAAAAGATATGTAAATAAAAAATAAATAGTTTTGAACAGATCTTTACGGAATAATATTAAAAATTAAACCAAAGTACCTCCCTTAATTACAAACTCTGCCTCATTGGCAAGGGAGAAGACACCTCTTCTGAACCTAACAATTTAGCGATAGCACGAGGACGTCGGTGAGATAAGTATAAATGCAAATATCGACTGCAAAAGATACGATATTTCGGTGCTATTGATTTCAGCGTCCCTAGCTAAAGCGAAAAGCAGACAGGGTAAGCGATGATTGCAGTGGCAGTTGCTGTTAGACCGGAGAGAGGTCGGGCAAAAAATACCGATATATCAAATTATCGATATTTTTTCGTACAAATATCGATATTTAAATTTTAGAATCTTGCATTTACCGGATCTTGTTGAAAAGAAAAGTATTATAATAGGAGCGGATGCAAAAGTCTGATACTGTTAAGTTCTGGGAAGGTGGTCGGCATTTAACCTGTTTTGTCAGGTATCACATAAAAGTACATGATGTGCCAAGCCTTCTGTGTCATCCGAAAGAGTGACTTCCACTGTCAACACTGGTACCAGATAACCGAAGTGGGGATTTTCGCAACCTTATCTGACAAATATTGGTTTGGTCAGTTTCATTTTACATAAATCTTCTATTTTTAAACAAATAAGAAACCTTTGTTGTTTCATCAGATTTTGCTTGAACTGTACTTTTTAATTAATAAATATTTTTATTTCGTGGTATTAGTTATTTTACTNTTAATTAATAAATATTTTTATTTCGTGGTATTAGTTATTTTACTACAAAAGATTCAATAGCATTGAAATAAACCAATTATAAATATTTCCTGAAATTTTTGTAGTTCTGATTAAATTTTTTGCATTTATCGATATTGGAAATATCGGTCGACACATCAAAATATCGATAGTTTTGTCTCGATAATCATAGTTACTATGAATATTGATACGATATTTTTTAACAACTCGCCCCTCCCTAGACCGGAGGCGACATAAGAGAACGGTAGGAGATGAGGTGTGTGATTGCATTTGAGTGAGTAGATGAGTTCCTCAGAAGACGGGGTTCAGTGAAGTCTGAAAATGAGTATTTCAGTCAGATCGATAGGTTCAGTGTTTTCGGACCGGGTTGATGGGTATTAAAACAACAATTCGAACGATTAGTGAAACAGTAGAACCTGTTTTAACCGGCCTCGGATCAACTGGCCTCGTGGAACAGTTTTCTCTCTCTCTCTCTCTTTCGGCGTGTAATAGTGACTGAAACGTTGATTGTTTAGCGGGCCTTTCTTGGAAAGTTCCTGTGAAGTAAAACGGGCTGACATTGCGACGTTAGGTGTGCAATGTGTTAGTGTTGTGAGGGTAGAAAGGTGGTAGGGGAGGGCGTTCACCATTGTGATTCCCCTCTAGCGTGAGAGTATTTTCCCACGAATTAATATTTTTGCGTTCGTTTATGTATGTATGTGTCTACACACAGGACAATAAAATGAGTAGCATTGACATGTCATTCGCTCGTTTATTAGTGAAAAACCTGATTTTAGGATATTTTCGAACGAAAATAGAATTTTTACGCAGACCTCGGATGGAGTGGCCAAACGGGTGACCAGCCAGGATCTTGGTCCCGACCAGACTTGTCATGAGGGGTTCTACTGTTATACGTGTGGGTTAAGTAAGAGCTCGCACAACTCTACCAAGAGGGTTTACCTCGCACTGTTAACATTCCGAGGAAGAGCACACAACTCGAGACCAACCAGGGTTGAGGTGATAAGCTGACAAGGTCACGCTGAATTCTATCGTTTTCCGTGGCATCACTGTCGATCGTGCGTAATCTGGAATCTAAAGCGTATCTAGTTGCAAGTGATGTTTACTCCTTCGTAGGATTGGAGAAAGACCAATGAGTGTGCTATGTTTCTTGTCCAGACTGGTGGTACTTTTGAAGTGACGTTTACTCCAAGTTTATTGGGCTCACTCATAGTAACGTTTCTGGCCAATTTTCTGCAACGAATGTTTAATGTCAATGAATTGGTTTTTGTGGGAATGTAACGAACAGAAAAGTTGCAATTGTCGAACTAACATTGTAGTTTATTACTGACGCATTGTGTGCTACTGTCAATGTTGAATTGTATTTAAAATGAGAAAAGCGTAAATATTTAACACTACAGTATTCACGTGAAATATTTGTGACGCGAATACTCCCACCAATTATTTTACTCAATTTTTCATTTCAATTATTTAAAACACTTTTTAACCGGTATCTTTGAACATTTTTAAAACTATTCCTCAAGTAGTTAAGAGCTTTCTTATTCAATTTTTTTTATTTATATGAACTTAAAAGTTGGGGTTTTAGAAAATGTGCAAAATTTTCGCATTGATTTGCACGTTTTTTACAATTCGGGAAATATTTGTTTATAAATCGTAAGTATTAAAATAACCTGAATTCGAGATTAATTGTTTCAATTATATACAAGAACCATGAGAACCTGTACAGAAAATCCGCCTCTGTCCAAAGGAAAACTCGGGGCAGGATACCTAAGTATTATGAATTTGTTTCAGCTCCCCATTCCGCAGTGGTGATTGGTCTGGATCTTCCGGTGTGGTCACTACCCCAACGAACGGCTTGTCTTCGAGTTTCGCCCCGTCCCCTGAGTCGTCTTCTTCGTCATCAGGAGCAGCGGCACATGGCCACGTGCCACCATCCTCCGGTGCAGGAGGAGGTGGAGGGGCAGCTGGTGTAGCGGGTAAACACGACGGACGCCCTGGCGCTATCACCATGTTCGGTGATACGCTCCTACTGCGCGGTGCACAGCGCAAGGTAGGCTAGATCCCATGCTTCCATCCGCTCTTTTGTCTTGGTGACGTATCGGATGACAAGTGCCGAACAAACTAGTGTTACACGATGTTTAGGCAATTGAAGAGCAAATAATGAATCTACTGACCGACACAAAATTACGCGTAGTCACGTTTGAATATCAGTAATAGAATAACTGAAGGAAATTAAATTAATTACATCAAATTTTTATTTGATCTGCGTTGAACGGTATTGAATAATATTTTATTAAATATGTGATGATATTTGTATTAAGATGAGAACGTAAAAAGTGTCTGTTTAATGATGAAGTCAAGTTTAAATTTTTAAAACAAAATGCGTTGTAGTAGTACAGGGCATTTTACGTTCTTGATTTTGTGTAGAAGGAACTAGAATACGTCTATTATAGAAACTTCTAAATTTTAGGCAATCTAAACAATATTATATTCCTATAAGTAGATCTACCCGCGTTTCGGCCGTCTATCCATTTTTCTAGGGAGGAGGAAATGTATGAGTCACATGCCTTTCTATTTCTAATTAGACCTTCGTGATAGTCTTCAGCCTCAGTAAGAAATTATAATTAGAGCTGAAACGTAGTTGTGCCAAATACAGAGATGTTTCGTTACCTTGACTGAATAAAATATGATTGTCTTAACACAATGGGATATAATAAGTATCTACGTCTCTCTTGTTTACTTAATACGCTCGCTCTTTTGTGTTATTTTATTATTAACTGATGTTTTTTTTTTAGAAATTAAAATTGTTATCTGCTAAAGTATCAGCGAAGAACTAGTTTCATAAATTAAATAAAGTATAAACCAATGTATTCGCTGGTTACGATATAAAAGATCACTATGTTTCATTGAACGCAATCATTTCATTATAATATATTAGTCATGTTCTTCACTGTAATAACCCGTTACTGATATTTCATTCTGCATTAAAGTTAGGTCCTTTTAATTAACCGTAATCGCTCAACAAGATGTTGGTATACACTACAAACAGTATCCTACGATTTCCAACTAAACTCTTCTGATACGCAAAACAGGTGAGTAAAAATTCCCTCTTGAGTATTTCACCTTTCGTGAGTAACCGTTTTTGTTAACCTTGAACACCTTTTAGCGTATTATAAATTTTGTATTGAAAATAATTCTTACATCAGTAGTTCCTTTTACTATATTTAGAATCTGCAAATATATATTCGAATCTTATGTTTGATTTTATTTCTGATATAAATATACTTAGTGAAAGTCTATAAGCTTTGGAATAGCCACTGATGTATACTGCACCCAAAGTAATACTGAAATATCTATCCAGAGGGACCCGTTTTCCTCAAAATTCGTTCCTATTTCAATGGGTTCTGGGCCCTGAAATTATTCACGTTATAAATCCTTGAAGCGATTAGATCGTCAATCTCGAGAAGGGAGAATTTTAATTTTTCCTCACACCCACGCCAACTGTACTTGCTCTTCTAGGCTTCGTGACTTCACTTAACACTCAAATCGGCCAAAGTGTGACGTTCGCTACTGCCGCTCCATAAACCGAGGCCACGTAATTTCGGAGCTCTGCCCTCCATAATCGTCTGGAGTCTGATGTTGGAGTTGTATCGTCTTTGCAGTTTCGTCTTGTTTGCAGTTTCGTCTTGTTTGTAAATATTTGATCTCCTGTAGATCATCCTCACTGAAGAATGTCACAAAAAATAAGTAAATAAAACTGCGTTTATGAAGTTGTGTAAATATTTTAAGAATGAATTGAGAATAACCTATTTTCTGGAATATTTTTTTTGTTGTAACAAGACACTTGTATTCAAGTGTAAACATGCTATTAGATTATCATGAATGTAACTTATGACTGATATTTGTAGAGGTTTATTTGAGTAATTCTAATGCTTTGTTGTGTAATAAATTTTTTGTGCAAACAAACATTGTGATACAAATTTTTGTATATTTACTTTTTTTGAGGGTGAGAATGTAATTTCTTTGTGACATCAGCTACTACCTCAACTAGCAAGAGGATTAACCAAATTGACAGGACTATGATTCATCTATACCACTTTAATAACAAAAGTTACGGAGCTCCCAAATCGTTGACCTATCCCACTTTAGCCTGGAGCTCAAACTGCTGGAGGAACTTGGCGTTAGAGCCCGTTGTTGAATGTATCATCGTCCCCTGAATGAAGAGGTTATCTCGCCTGCCGCCAGAGCCTCGTTCATGTTAATAGGGCTGCAGGCGAAGGGGTACGTGAGGATGGCATTTCGGGTGAAGAGGGTATATTAAACGTATTAAACGAGGAATGTCTCTCGTTCTCCATTTGAGATCCTCGCTTCTACACGAACGGGGAAGTAAAATGCGGATTAAGGAAAACTTCATCTTGCTCTCTAGAATTATTCCTCTCGATTAAAATTATGAAATAAATAAAATTATTATCAAAAAGCAGTTACAAACGTGGAGGACAATAAACTAATTTACTCTCCGGAAGCAAACATTCTATCAATTCCGATCTAGAGAATCCTAAGGCAGAGGCGGATTGAAAATTTCGGCACACACCTTAGACAAGAATATAAAGCTCGCTTTTAAGTGTTATTATTGCAATACTAACAAATCGAGTGGAGAACATTATTGTGACTGAAGAGGTACTTTTATCAATATATTGAGTATAGAAAAAAAACTTGATNGAGATGTATTGTTACAGTAACACCACCCCTAGAAAAGGGCCTAGGGAACCTGTATGAAATATCCGCCTCTACATAAAATTTATTTCTATATTTCTTTTAACGTCGAAGAAACGTTCTGGCATAAAATCGAGTGGAGAACATTATTGTGACTGAAGAGGTACTTTTATCAATATATTGAGTATAGAAAAAAAACTTGATTTCAGGAAATTTTACAAAGAATGTAATGTTTGGTTACTTCACAAATTACGTATTAAATACCTTAAAACATGTAGAAGTGTATTTGTTAATTAATTTTTTTTTTACACTTTTGTATTTTTGACACGCTCGTTTTACCCATTTCGTAGTTTTGTGTCCTTTAAAAAGCCCTGTCTTAGGTAGTGGCGTAAAATATTAAAATATGCTTTGTAGAAGTTAATATACGATGTACAATACTAAATAGAGCATAAATGCTGTAAAAATATTTGTTTATTTTACCTTCATCATAGGGGTGATTCGGGACTTAGTTTAAGAAATATTTCATGTATACCAAATTAAATACGTTATTAAAATTTTTGTAGACATCATCGTATGTCCCAGTGACCCAAGTAGTAGCGTTCTGACCTGGAGGACTTAAATGACCTGGTACTGGTGATGACGAAAGTCTGAAGAAGCACGTTTATGTAGATTACATCAATATTGGTAGATTATTACGTTATATTATTATAATTCTACACTTTTTCAATTTGAGACGTTTTCTTGTGATATAATAATTTAGATTGTCTTGACTCCTGATGATGTTTCAAGTTGTGCAACGAACGTTATGAGAGTGTACGCTACCCTTATTTAGGGCTCTATTTCACCAAACTTGCTTCCCAGATGCACTTCGGGTTTGCACCCCTGCCAGATTCCAAGCAAGGGTATCTCCCAAGTAGTGCATGTTAGTCTTGGAAAATACAAGATCTAGACCCAAGACGAAGATTGACAGTACTAGAGTAAGGCCTAGACCAAAATAGAAAAATAGAGTATACGAGAACTACTCCCTAGCATCGACTACGATATGTGATTATTATTCGCAATAAAATTCTTTCTTATAGGGGGAACTAGAGGAGATTTTCTACTTATAACGTGTTTGAGTCAATGGCTACGCAGTGAACTAATTTGTTGTATAGTTTGAATATATAGAATACCCTAAATTATACCATTAACGTCCATTATCATTATCAAGATAAAAAATTAATTTAAGACTTACGACGGAATACCATTTATTTTGTGCTTTATAGAACACAATGTTTCTACTCCAGGTTTCAAGCGTTATCAAGTGTAACTAATGTTAACAAGAAACGTAACAAAATAATTGAACATGGTATTAAATGCAAATATAATCACAAAATATGTATACAAAGAAGAAGAAATCACACAAACATGTGATAATATTCTATTGTGAATACTCGATAGTTTTTCTGTGTCAGTAAATTCAATTTCCGTGTGTATATTTTTATAAATATCATTTCAAATATGCCGCGTTTATAATAATTAACTTCTTTCTTCAATATTAATCTATTATCCCAATCCACCAAGTGATCACTATTATTGTAATGTGAGGTTACTACACGTCGTTCATGTAATTTTAAATTTCGTTTGTGCTCCTGGATTCTAGATTTTAACCCTCTAGAGTAAGTCTTAAAACAGACGGGTTATAACCCTGGTCGGGCGAAATAGGCGAGGTTTTCATTTCGGGTTTCCCTACCTCCCCCAGATGAATGTCGCTTCCGTACCGTAAGTTTCCCGGCAACCCAACATCTCTCCTTCCCGATTCTCGTAAAGGGTATGAACACGGGGCTAGTGAACACCGCTTTTCAACACCGCTTCGTGACGCCGCACAGTGCAGTATATTGAGACGAAACCTGGCCAAAATATTTGTATCCCGTGAATTTCATGGATTATGTCGAATTATCGTTTATATGTGTATAAAAATATGTCATGTTTAGTTAAATGTATTTTGGACTCGAAAGGTTACGTACCAAATATATATATATATATATATATATATATATATATATATATAT